>VSDK01008126.1:132064-147036 GCA_009767595.1 Symbiodinium kawagutii | reverse complement strand
TATAATTTTAAATATTTACATCTAAATTAATCTGGATTAATCTGGATTAATCTGGATTAATCTGAATTAATCTAAATTAATTTAAATTAATCCTAAAGCCAAAAAATAAAAAAAATAAAAAAGACAAAAAACCACAAAAAACAGATTTTTTTTTTGTTTTATTGGTTTTTTAATTTTGTTGATGGAATTTCATAACCAGTTTGGTAGGTAAAAGAGGATTATTAAGAGCGCAAAATAACCCAGCAGAATAATAAATATAATAAAATTATAGGTCATTTCGGCGCTCACAACAAGCCTTTCTGTAATCTTTATATTTGTCAAATTCAAATATATATATATATATATTATTATTATTATATTATTTGATAATAGCAATATTTTTTTAGTGCACCGAAATTATCTGAATCAATCACTGACATTCCCCAATTCAATAACGATTCAATTTAATATTGAAAGGGAAAGATTCAATCTCCACCCCCTGCAATATATGGAGATGTTTAATTTGCCAGCAGTGCCAAACAACCAACGTTGAGTCCCATGATGAGTGAAACAAGTGGCTTGAAAACCCGGACGATCTTTGGGACCACCAAGACTGGCACAGCATGGCACAGCCATGCAGTCACTTCCTTTCGGAGTGAATCAAACATTATCTCATTGCCATGAACAAATGTCAGCCGTTGTTCAGCGGGCACGACTCAGTTTGAGGAGACCTCAGAGTGCAGAGTGGATATTTGGCATGTCTTTGTTTCTTCTGCCTCCGTGCTTCTGCAGCTTGTCTTTGTTTCTTCTTTTGTTCTCGCCGATCTCTCGGTTTCTTGTTAGTAAGTTCCGTGCAAGTTCTCCTTGGCAGCCAATCTGTCTCCGCGCCACTTCCCCTGGATCACTTGGTCCTTTACATACTCTTCGCTCTTGAGCCTTCCAAGGACTTCACAAATTAATCGACAACAAGAACTGCAGCGCAGTGAAAAGGAACTCCAGAAGTGAAACAGTCTTGTCAGTCTTGTTGGGAATACGGGCAAAGAGCTTAAATGTAGCAAGCTTCTCACGCACACGCATAGGTGAAACAAGCTTTCGTCAACTCTTTGAGCACTGCGCGACCAACATCTTGCAAGGCTTCACATGGCCTTACATCTAACATTTAACATGTCTACTTCTTCCCCCAGTGCGGCCCAAACCTGGCTGCCAGTTCTTTGGCCTGTTCCACGGCCTTGCGAGCAGTGCTTTCTTTCACTGTGGCACCTCTCTGAGATTCCCAGCCTCTTGTTCGGCTGCATCTCCATGCTCCAAGAACATAAAGAGTCTTTGGTAATCGGAGAATCCCAAGACATCGGAGCTTTGCCAAAATGCCAAAGCTTGAGGATCGTCCGTGCTACCAACATCAGCAGCAACCACCTTGGAACTCTTGATTTTTTCTGCAGCAAGCAACAACTTGCCTGGTTGAATGGCCGTGAGTCACAACTGAGCAATTCTACCTATAGTTCTTTGTTTCTGGCTGAAGGGAAATGTGTATTGCACTGTCTGTCTCTTAAGCCATTTTAGCATTTCACTTCTCAAGCTTAGCCACTCTGAGCAGGTCTTCATGCTCCAGAGCTTCGGTGCCAATTTGTTCAGCCATCAGCGATTGCGTTGAAGTTGACCTGCCGCGAAAAAAATCTCCAATGACAACCAAAACCTGTGAGAAGGAACAAACGAACAAATGAACGAACAAATGAAATCCAAACAAGAATCACAAAATAGTCTGCCATCCGGTTTACACAAGTGACAGTGCTCAAAGATGCTCAAAGCTCAGCAAGTATTTCAGGAAAGTTCAAACATTTTCCGAAACAACTGCCAGGAGCACTGATTGGGTTGCTCAAAGAGAGACTTTAGCCTCGTGCTGCACTCATGTTTGACGTGTGTCTTCACAGCTCTTCAGCGCTCTTCATCGTGGTTCGGATTTTAGCTGACAACTCTGAGGCCACAACTGCTTGTGCGTAAAGAAACGTACTTGCTGCTCGTGCTCCATAAAGGTCTTTGAGAGACCGCCCTTGAAAATTTGAAGTCGAAACATCTTGTCTTCGATAGCACCAGAGCCAATAAGGCGGTACACAACCACCTGTCAGAATTCTCTCATGCGGACAGTCCAAGCTTTGACAACCAAGATCTTGAAATGCTCTCACACTTCAGGCAACTTGTCTGGTTTGTGTTCGTCGCAAAATCGGCAGAGTCCAACCAGCGCTGGACCAGCCTCCTGCTTCTGTCCTATTCGATGAACTCTATCAATTGCTTGAGCATCTGCTGACGGATTCCAGGCTGGATCGACCAGAATGACTCGATTGGCACCAGTGACAGTGAGTCCAGTGCCGCCAACCTGCATGCTTAAACCTGAGCAGCATAGTCTCAAGGAAAGTATATAAACGCGTGCAGTAAGGTCCAAGCTCAATGCAAAACTAAATGAGCCCCAAGGTCCAAACACAATGCAAAATATCTGGAGTCTTCTTGCTGAAACTTCTGGAGCTTCAAATCTCTATCCTGCGATTTGAGTGCCCATCTGTGCTCACAAGAGGTCAGTGGATTGGGTTTTAAAATTGACAATGAGTCTTGCTTTGGCACTTAGCAATGGGTGCAAAGGAAAAAACTCTGGAGGCGTTGGAGATACTTCCGACAAATGTGAGCGAAATGTGAAGCACCATGAAAGTATGATATTGAGCCACCAGCTAAGCGCGTTTACGATCTTCTGCACGCTGAGAGCCGGTCGTTCCACTCGCAAATTCATTGCAATATTATAAACTAGTCTTGCACGCTCGTGCACACGCATACACACGCACACATGCCAAGTCAATACAGCTGAGGCGGTGCAAAAGGAGCTGCCGATTGCCATCTGAAAAAGCAAAGTACGAGCAGCGGGGGCACGCTGGGAGAAGAACTTCTCCAGTTCGGCAGAAACATCCTAAACCAAGGCAGACAGCCCGAAACAGGCCAGGCTCACATAGTAATCAAACCAACAAACACAAATACCAAACAACAAAAACTGTAACCATAATGTAATAGCAAACCAACAAATCAACAAACCAGCCAACAAAGCAACACGCCAAGAAAAGGCCAGCCAGTCAACCAGCAATGAGTCAACAAGAAAGAAACTGGCCAACAAAGAAATAACCGTAAAGCAAGCAGCCGAAGAACCGAAGAGACAAACAAACAAAAACACTGAAACAAGTTAGCAAACAAAGAAGCTACAAGGACAGAAGCAAAAAACCTAATTTAAAAATTTAACAACTATCTAATCCTCAATCACTCGCTCACTCGCTCGCTCACTCAATAGAACAATCCATCTATCAAACCAACAAACGAACAATCACACACCCCCACAAAGACACATAGACGAACTGACAAACAAATGGACGGCCAAAGAAGCAAATGACCCAACTAAGAAACACAAGGAAGAAGGCAACGCACAAGCAAACAAGAAAGCAAAGAAACCAGCAAACACAGAACCACAGGAGGACAGAGTAAAATGAAGGACCGACCAAAGAAAGAACAAACAAAGAAAGATAGAACAATCAGTGTTTAGCAACTTCCTAGCTGCGTTTCAGCCGCCAAACAAGCTAAATCACCAGATTCAATCCTTTCCAGAATCAAATTCATTGCAAAAATGTCAGTTTGAACCCTTTCATCTTTCTTTTAAATTCTTTGTTGAAGTATATAGTCAAATTTGCGATTTCCGAATCGAGTTCGGAAGGATTTGAAAGTTCCTGTGGACGAGCTCAAAGACAGCAGAAAAGCTCGAGTCAGCTTGCATTCTGCATCTCGAAACACATCCTTTTTGCGAAGACATCTTTTATATATTCACTATTTAGCATCCAAATCTCTTGTTTCGCCAACAAATCTTATTTCGCTTGCGATGAACAGCTTCTGTCTCACTTTTGATCCGCAAATTGTTTGAATCTCAAATTTCAGATTTTTGATTGAAAGTGTGTCCGAAACTCTAGTTTCGTTCAAATTTAGAAAAAACAAAATAAGATACCATGAAGAAAGATAGAAAATAAAAAATCCTTTTCTTTTAAATGTGTAAACAAAAACACAAATTTGAACCCTTACCAATCCAATTGTTGTTGTTAGACTTTTTTTCCCTCAGCTCTTTTTTTGGGAGACTTCAATACCTTCTTGACCAGGTCATCATTTTCTTGTATCTTGAGAAAAAATCAGCTGAAAGGAAAGATAAAGAATTAAACACATACATTATGATTCGTTTCTTTGTGGACGGAAAGAAGGACGGAAGGACGGAAGCGGACGGAAGGAGGGAAGAAAGGGAAGGAACAAAAACAATACAGCAAGAAGCAGAAGGACGCGAGAAGGGACAAAGAACCACTTGGCAGCTAAAACTCACTACTTCTTCAAGTAGATTCGATTTAGACAACTAATTTGCATTAATTTGCTTGTTCCTGTTCGCTCAGCACTCCTTTGCATCAATGCTGCCATCAATGCGCAGGAACTTCAGTCCCAATACTCTGAGCACACAGCCCTGAACAGTGCCAAGATGTGCCAAGATGTGCCAAGATGTGCCAAGATGTGCCAAGATGTGCCAAACATGATCAAATTATATAGCATCAACGACACAGTATCATGACTATCGACGAGCAAAGCGTTGACTCCGGAATCCTTCGATGCCTGGATGAGATCGAGCATCCTCACACTTTGGGAGAAAATTAAGCATCGGTGGCCTGCCAGCAGCACACCACACAACATATATATATATATATATATACATGCATAAATATAAGTGGATGGCAAACATTGGCAAACAAATCTTGGTACGATCAAAGAAATCCCAAGCAAAACAGCCTCGTTTCTGCAGTTGGGGCAGCAACACAGAGAGCACTCTGAGTTTGGTGGACAAGAGCGCTGCCCCCTGGGCAGAATTCGGCCTCAAATTCACAGTTTCTCTTTGGTCCATGTCTCTACTCAACAACCAACCGATTTGACCTCCCCACATGTGTCCTGGTAAGACTCTGATTCTCAAATTAGCTCTTGTGCGTTCTGAAAGACTCATGGCCGAACATCCCAGCAGTTTGCCAAAGCCCAACTATTCAATCATCGTCCATGAAACACAAATGAAGGACGGCTGACCATGTGTTTCATGCAATCCTGCCCTTTCAGATGTAGTAAGCAAAGCGGCAAAAGAGCTCGAAGGCGTGGAAGTAGTTCATGACACTCAGGCGCCTTGCGAAGCAGCTTAAGCTTTGTCGCAAGCTTTTAATTTTCCTAGCATTTTACAATATCATGTTAAGCTTAAGCTTTGCAGATTTCTTTGATACACATGAACCAGCACGTTAAACACAGAGGGGTTACATACCAATACATGGCATGCTAATCCAGTGCATACCGCCAAATAGGACACAACCAAATCGCCTGAGACGACATTACACACTATAGTATCACGTACGACCGTAGGCTGTACCATCACTTCTGCAATGAGTGGAGCGCACGTTTGGGAAGACCATCGCAGCTCTGGGAACTGGGGAGCTTCGTGTTGAAGCACAGTTCCTCCATGTTTGAAGTATTGCATTAATGGAAAAGCTTTTCAAAAGGCAAACACATCCACCACATTCATAGATTCAGTGGTACAGATTGCCTCGGCGTTCTACCTGTCGATCCATCTCTATCTTCAATCTATACAGTCAGTGTAATTACAGTGTCTATCTGTCGATAATGTGAATGTCTATTTCTAATCTATTCATCTTTTGGACGATCCAGCCTTCAAGGCATCCATCCATCCATCCATCCATCCATCATCCATCCATCCGTCCATCCGTCCATCCGTCCATCCATCCAGCAGTGTGTCTGTGTGTTTGCTGGTGTAACTTTGCATCTATATTGGTCGTCAATCCATCTCTCAAGTTAATACAGTGTACCATCAATCATCATCTGTTGTCTACCTACTCATATGTATAGATTCTAAGATTCTATGAGGATCTTTGAAGTTCATTGAAATTCTCTGTCTCTGCAGATGTCAGTCTGCCCAGTGATGCCAGACTGCCTTCAAAATTTAAGTGGCAGTTCAACAGTTCTCAAACACAGAAGCTAAAGTCACCAAAACAAGTTCTTTGCGCAATATTGCTGGGCAACTGAAGTGTGCATTTTGAAGCGTGTCTTTAAAAACCAGCGTTTCGTGCTAGAAGTCAATTGAAAAATAAAGGCCAGTCTTCGACATTAACATTTGGTGATTCTGTTCGCGAGACTTCGTTCTTGAGCTCATAATTAAAATATATTAAAATCCATTGAAGTTTTGCAAATGGGCAATTTTCACGTGACTTACCCACAAAATAGATGTGGATGTCGCCAGAACAAATGTTCGCTAGACTACTTCCCAAAACTTTGTGAATAGAAAACAATCGTTTTACGCTTTGTAGAGAAGTTGTTCTTCCAAAGGTCAGCTTTTGGTCGGCCATTTCGATGCGTTCGCGTTGCGTTGAGCGCCTCCTGAGTCTCTGGGACTTCTCGAGCTTCTGCCTGCGCAGCTTGGGCCTGGACAGGACTTCGGCCGGCCAAAGTCTGGGCCTCGCAGACACAGAGCCCTTTCCTTCGCAACTTTTCTCAGCTTCCTTTCCTTCCAAAGTTTCCTTCAAAAGTTTAAAGTTTCCTTGAAGTGTTTCCTTTAAGTGTTTCTTTTAAGTGCTTTGGGAGTTTGCTTTCATTTCAGTTCTCAAGTGCGTTTTGCACTTTCACAGTGGTGATGTGCTTTTATTCCCCGGGATATTGGAATCAAACAAAATCGCACAAAAAACATGTTGCACAAGTCTGTGGCGCTGGCGCGCCACTGGTTGTACTCGTCCTGGGGCCTCTGTGCACTTGTGCATTTGTTGTGTCGTAAAGCGAAATAGGATCAAAACTTGGCCCTGGACAGGCACAGCAATGGATGGCCACACCTCATTGACAAACTGAACTGAACTGAACCCCTCTCCAAAAGGCTCATTAATATCATAAATCACAAGTGATATTGCCAATATTCTGAATCATATATGACTTAGATTGATATTGTTCTTCACAAGGTCCAGCTCACAAGAATGTGCGCTCGTCGCGTGGAGGGGTGTGGACATCCCCACCGGTTCAGGGAGAAGACATACTGACATACCAAGACACAAAAACACCAACAACAATGAGTCCCATGTTCAGTCAGGAATACAGTGGTCGAGACAAAGGCTGCAAGTCGACTGCAAATTTACAACCACTTGGAAGGAATCTCAAACCCATACAGGAATATTTATTTCCGGAGAACAGAACACAACTATAGTTGCAAGAAAAATACGTGATGCTATGCGTGAATGCATATGAAAGATCGTGGAACAAAAGATCATAACCACACACATACAGACACGCTTGTACACATAACATAACATATGCAAACAATTGTAAAGATATGTATATATCTACATATTCTGAAACAATCAATATACAGGAAGAGCTGCTATGAATGCGTGGTTGGAAGTCTTTGGTAACGCCAAAAGCTATGGCGTGCCAGATAGAATGCCAAGGACTCTGCCAGATACAACGCCAAAAGCTATGCCGGATAGAATGCCAAAAGCTATAACGGATAGAATGCCAAAAGCTATGACAGATACAACGCCAAAAGCTATGGCATGCCAGATAGAATGCCAAAGACTCTGCCAGATAGAATGCCAAAAGCTATGCCGGATAGAATGCCAAAAGCTATGCTAGAATGCCAAAACCTATGCCAGATAGAATGCCAAAAGCTATGCCAAATAGAATGTCAGAAGCTTTGCCAGATACAATGCCAAAAGCTATGCCAGATACAACGCCAAAAGTTATGCCAAATCGAATGCCAAAAGCTATGCCAGCTGGAATGCCAAAAGCTATGCCAGCTGGAATGTCAAAAGCTATGCCAAATAGAACGCCAAAAACTATGCCAGATAGAATGCCAAAGGCTATGCCAGATAGAATGCCAAAAGCTATGCCAAACAGAATGTCAGAGGCTTTGCCAGATAGAATGCCAAAAGCTATGCCAGATACAACGCCAAAAGCTATGCCAGCTGGAATGTCAAAAGCTATGCCAAATAGAATGTCAGAGGCTTTGCCAGATAGAATGCCAAAGGCTATGCCAGATAGAATGCCAAAAGCTATGCCAGATAGAATGCCAAAAGCTATGCCAGGTAGAATGCCGAAAGCTATGCCAGATACAACGCCAAAAGCTATGCCAGATAGAGTGCCAAAAGCTATGCCAGATAGAACGCCAAAAGCTATGCCAGGTAGAATGCCAAAAGCTATGCCGGATAGAACGCCAAAAGCTATGCCAGATAGAGTGCCAAAAGCTATGACAGATAGAACGCCAAAAGCTATGCCAGGTAGAATGCCGAAAGCTATGCCGGATAGAATGCCAAAAGCTATGCCAGATAGAGTGCTAAAAGCTATGCCAAATAGAATGCCAAAAGCTATGCCAGGTAGAATGCCAAAAGCTATGCCAGATAGAACGCCAAAAGCTATGCCAAATAGAATGCCAAAAGCTATGCCAGATACAATGCCAAAAGCTATGCCAGATACAATGCCAAAAGCTATGCCAGATAGAATGCCAAAAGCTATGCCAGATAGACCTGTGTCAGATTTACATGTGATGGTGGGGATCACACGAAGTGAAGTAATTTGGTTTGCTTGGGGCGCGTATATGCTGCACATACATGTATATATATATATATACATGAATATCTGAATCTAAATGCTATCGAAACAATCTTATTCTAAGGATTTTGATCGCAGAATGTCCTTCCAGCGTCCAACAAATCAAGAACAACCCAACAAATCCAACAACTAAGCTGTACGTCAATCTCAAAGTACTCTAATACGAATCCAACAGTACAATACAAGCTCAACATTTCAATAATTTTCATATTCCTCTTCTTTCCTCTGTACATTTCAGGCCCAAAAGCTGCACCAGTACAGTGTTTCTAGTTGCATCCTGCCATGAACGCCACACTCAGCGCCACAGGGGTCAAAATGCAGCGAGAAAGCCCCTCCGTACCACGGTCAAACTCGTGCTTCCAAAGCCATTAACTGCATATAGAATATATAGTTATCTAGTATATATATATATATTTATATTTATATATTATACATGCATAATACATTATCATAGAGAGAGAGAGTATCAAATCATGCGGGAACGAAAGGATGGAACTGGTGCACAAACTCGTCGCTTCGAAAGGATAGGTTCCCAGTGCCCGTGTCACCTTCGTGGTGCACTGTGATTCTGGGACCTGGCCCACACTCACTGCGTCCCAGAAGCAATTTCTTCAGCATGGCGATTGCACGCAAGGCCTGCCACGTGTCCAACATGTGAGAACATTTCTGATCTTGGACAAGTCCCATTTCGCACTATCACTTTCTGTAGCAAAATTACAGAGCGTTTAGGGGCCTCCATGCCACATTTGGTGCCCCCTCGAGCTTTGCACCTCTGTGTGTCCGAAGGTGGCTGCCACAGGGTGCTGGTTTGCTCTCAACCCCCACATCGTTTGATATGCTCAGACTTTTTGTGGTGTACATGCATTGCATGCATATGTCGCATGTTTGTATGTAAATATGTATAGTGTATAGATGTACATAGGATCATACACACATATATTATCTATATATGTACATATGTCATCATATTCCCTGTGGAGAGTGTAGACACCTGAGCACCAACAGGAAGGTCATTCATAAAATCAAATGAACAGTGGCTCTAAATTCTGGGGATGTCGCACAAGTTCGCTGGTCAGAAACAAGTTGTACAGCTCCATCTGGGCAGGAGTCAGGTTTAGCCACCTGCAAAAGCAACAGAAGGCAATTCAAGGCACCAGTTGGTTGCTGGAAAGAAACATGGGTCATGTCATGGGCTTCACACAAAATCCCATTGTGGATCCGGACAAAATCACGTCCGTCTTTGGAGGTAACTCGCTCGGAGTTGCTGTCTGTGGTGAGGAGCTTGCGCTTGCCTCGTTCAATTGATGGTGACAATCCACAAAAACTTTCTGAACTCTTTCCTATTGTACAAGAAAGGAAGTTTTGGAGAAGTGAAGGAAGAAGAGGAAGTCATGAAAGTGAGAAAGTGAGTGAGAAATTTATCCGTAGACTCTAAGAGACTTGAAAGACTATAGAAATCTTGAGACTGTCAGAACTCTTTAAGAGTTGCTCCGAGGCGCGACTTCACACTTCAAGCGCCGCAGGAAATGCGGGGCTGTCAGCCTCTTCAGCTCTCGAGCCTTTTGCACAGCGAAGATCCACAGTGAATCAACAATGAATCCACAAGCTTCATCCATCTACATCAATCTACATCAATCTATCCACGCCAAATAAGTCAAAAATATTCCTAAGGTCTGTTTATACTTGTCTACAAACTCTCAAGAAATCTAAAGAACCTCAAGTTGAAATACTTTTCCTCAAGGACTTAACTGTCCTCCTCGCCAAGTCAACAACGCCGTGTCCAAGGTGCTAAGTGATCCTTGAGCTCGACTGCGAATCGCGAAGCGTTCCTCTTTGAGCCTGGGCGCCACAGCTCACGTTGAAACACGAGATCACAACATGTTTTGCACCCACGACATGAAAGCAACATGCTGAAAGCAACAGCATAGGCTCCTGAAAGCAACTAGTCTATACTAGTCTTATTATGTCTTATTGAATTCCGTGAATACATTGATTTAGAAAGAAATGAGTTTCCTGTCCTTTGGCGATCTGTTCGGAAAAATTCCTGAGCAGGATGCAGAAATGTGAATTGCACAACCACTGGCAACCTGTTTTTGATTGATTGCGAGCATGCAGGAACCCATCCTCTCAAAGGTTGCATGGTTGCCAAGAAGGCCAGGTTGGGCCTGATACGGCTTTCGCTTGTCTGGTCTGATGCAAATGTAGAAAAGTTCTCTGACAACGAACTCACAAGTTCCAAAGCAACTTGAACCAACAGAAAGTTGGAGACGACAAACATATTTCCCGGGCAGAGCTCGTTTTCACTTTCAATTAAAGCCATTACTTACAGTACGCTGGAGGACGTCAAGCGTGAGGAGCCATTTGCTGGTTTCGAAAGTCTTGAACGTTTTAAGTCAAGGTGGCACAGACCATTGTTGCACGACACTCTTGGGGGACACTTGGAATGGGGCCCCGCCACAAGTGACTGTGCACAGACCGAACAAATAACACTACGCCTAGTACATACCATTACCATCCATTACCATCCATTACCACTCTTCTGAGACAGCACCAGTCAGACGTTGTGGTTTCGTTGTGATGTATTGGTATCTTTTGTTGTCTTGTCTGGTACGAAGTCTGTGTCGACAACTGGAGGACTCTTGCAACGCGCTGGGACAGGTGCGAAATCCATCAACGCCCACAGATCGCTCAGCTTGTTTTGAAGCGGCGTCCTTAGCCATTTCGATCCGGGGACTGGATGTCAAGAGATGTCAAGAGATGTCAAGAGTCATTTCGAATCTCTCTCACTAAGCCGGCGGCCCGGTCAACAGTATTCGAGAGCGCGCATGGATTCGCCGCAGGGAGCGCCCAGATTGACATGACGGGTTCTTAATTTGATGTCCTTCATCTACGATCAGCACATCCCAAGGCCTCGGTGGAGCACAATCCCCATCCTTCGTATAGCGGAGCTTGCCGATAAGTTGTAAGAAACTCAGTCCAGCGCTTCTGCTCATCAAGATGGGCGTCTGGCCTGCAAGGAGACTGATCAAATGTGATCATTCGATGCGAACCTAACTTGGGGAGCGATTCTACTTCTTACATCTTCTTTTTACTTCTGGCACAACTGTGCACAGATTTGGATCCACCATCATGCCATCAATACTCTTGCTTTAGATGTCAGGACATGATGTGGAATCGTTTGTGTTTGAGGCTATCCCAACTTGTCATGTCTAACGAAATCCGATCATGACCAGAAGTGGAAAACCCATGAAAATCATCTTTCATGCCACAAGCATTCACAAGCAAACTGCCTTTGTTTGAAACGTCAACCCCTGTAAGTCTGAGACTCTGCTTCTGCTTCTTCTTCCTCGCTTGGGCTGTCATCATCACGACAGCCGCGCCTTCATCTCGAAAGAAAAGTACCAAAAGAAACAAAGTGACAAGTTGTTTTTAATGTGTTTTTTGCAGTTTCTTCAGATTCACAAAACTGGAGGCTCAAAACGCAAAGGCCAAAGACTTTGGTGCAAAATTTCCATGCATTGCGTGTGTGTTTGAGTACCTCTGTACGGTTCTGAAACTTCTTTCCCTGCGGTTCTTGCCTGGTACTTCTCTTGCGCTTTCGAGACAGCCTTCCGCTAGCCTCTGCCAAACCTGCCGTGCCTCACACGTGACTTTGAATTGATTCACTGCCGTTCCTTTCCGCATGTTTCAACTTGTTTTCAACTTGTTCACTCTGGCCCTCAAATTAGCATAGCATTTTCCACACTGATTGAGAATGCTGCAAATGTTCTGAATATGTGAGGACCGGCCAACGAAAAGTTGATAAGTAAAAAAGGAAAAAGAAGGCGAAGAGCCAAGTGACCATGCAATTTGACTACCTTGTCTAATAATGACATCAACGGGCACAGGACACAATTTGATTAGCCAAGATTTGCTTGATCTGCGTCCGCAAAGCGGCTGGATAGTTCACCAATTGTCATGATGAGAAAGAAAAGGATGAGAACGACGATGACAACGATAAAGAAGAAGAAGATGATGATGATGATGATGATGATGATGATGATGATGATGATGATGGTGATGGTGATGGTGATGGTGATGGTGATGGTGATGGTGATGGTGATGATGATGATGATGATGATGATGATGATGATGATGATGATGATGGTGGTGGTGGTGATGGTGATGGTGATGGTGATGGTGATGATGACGATGACGATTATGGTGATTATGATGATGACGATGACGATTATAGTGATTATGATGATGAGGAGGATGATGGTGGTGATGATGATGACGACGACAATGATGATGATTGATAATTGACAATCGATAATGGATAGCTGAACATTGATAATGGTGATGATTACGACATCGACGATGACGACGAGGAGGAAAATGATGAAGATGATGACGATGATGACAACCATGAAGAAGGAAGGTGACAATAGATCAAACATTCTCGGGTGTTTGATGATGTTGGAATGTTGGACCAACTTCATGCAGGAACCGGCGATGAACATAATGAAAAATATTGGCAATTATGATGAGGAGGAGCATGACGAGCATGTTGACATTGATGATGACAATGGCGACGACAACGGTGATGATCTGAGTGGCAATGGACTATATGAAAGACTTAGATTACCGTGACAATGACTATGGGGCGGATCATGAGGATGAGGATGGGGATAGGAATGGGGATGATGATGATGATGATGATGATGATGATGAGGATGAGGATGATGATGAGGATGAAGATGAGGATAAAGATGAGGATGAAGATGAGGATGAAGATGAGGATGAAGATGAGGATGAAGATGAGGATGAAGATGAGGATGAAGATGAGGATGAAGATGAGGATGAAGATGAGGATGAAGATGAGGATGAAGATGAGGATGAAGATGAGGATGAAGATGAGGATGCAAAGAAAAAGGTTGCAACACAATGATGAACATTGGATTTTAGATGACAATGGCATTGACAATGACAAAAACCACAGTGATCATGGTAACGATCACGACGATGACGACGATGACGACGCCAACGGCGCCGCCGCCAACGACGATGTTGTTCTGGTCTAAGACTCTTAATGTATCTTGTTGTCATTCTTATTGTCATTCTTATTGTCAGCATTGCTGTCTGTCGTCGCTGTTGCTGTTATTATTGATGCTGTTGCTTGTGGGCCCTAAGCCTGATGACTCGAAGGCTAGAACTTCGACCCTTCCGTTGCTGGCCAACCAGAAACAAAAGGCATTGTTCATGGATCTGTTCACCGCAAAAACGGCAAACATCATGCAATCACATGCAATCTCACTTGAGGAGATGTAGGAGATATTTCTAGCGGTAAATTCAGCTGCTGTGCCAACTGAGCACGCTGCAGATCTGGTGGATGCAAGTTCGAACCAAATCCTGGACGGAAAGCAAGCATTGAAACCCAACAGCCATGGAAAAATGGTGGTGGATGGACACAAACAAAAATCTGATGCCTGTGCATGTAAAGGGTAAACCTAATGTGTATATAGATTGGATGTGTATACGCATGTCATACATGTATCATATGGTCACTGCTCCAAAAATGTATGTATTCGTGAATTGTGTATATCTTGGCACGTTAGAAGCGTATACATATGTGTGTGTATATATATATATATATGTCCCAGCCCCAGGCCCCGACGGCCCCCCCCCAATGTCATCCCACCCACCCTCCCACCCCCCAAGTAGTTCTAGCGTCCACGCTATTTGCAGCATTTTGGAGCCTTCCCCTCCCATTTGCATGCTATTTGCAGCATTTTGAAGCCTTACCCTCCCATTGGCATGCTACTTGCAGCATTTTGGAGGTTTACGTACTGCATCCTGTCCATATGCCACCTACCTGAATCTATATACTACCTATATGCTACTTATACAACACCCATGTACTACCTATATGCTGCCTAAATTCTATTTATACACTACCTACACATTTTTTCAAACTACCTGCGCACTGCCTATATGCTACCTACATACTACCTATACACTCCCTGTATGCTACCTACATACCAACTATGTACTTATATGCTACCTACATACTATCCATCTACACACATGCTACCTACATACTACCTATATACTGTCTATATATTACCTACATACTGCCCATATGCTATTTAAATACTACCTACATACTGCATACTACCTTTATTTAACATAGCATATTATACACTACCTACATGCTACCTATATACTATCTGTTTGCTACCAATATACTGCCCATATACTAGCTACATACTACCTATATACTACTTGTATTCTGCCCATAGAATTCCCATATCATATATTAC
>VSDK01008126.1:117249-131692 GCA_009767595.1 Symbiodinium kawagutii | reverse complement strand
ACACCACCACCACACCACAGGCGGGGGGGTGAGGATGGGGAGGGGGGGGAGGGGGGCCAGCAGGGCTGGAACATATATATATATATATATATATATATATGTATGTTTGAACATGTATATACATATATAAAGAGAGAGAGACATATAGATGAATATGCGAATGTTTGCATAATCTGTGTCTATAAATATGATCTAATATTGTGTATTTCAACATTTGCCAAGAAGATCCAAGAAGCTGGGGTCCCAACATACGAAATCAATAGAACTCCGCCTTGCGCTACCTCAACAATCCATGCCACTGCAAAAACCGTCTATGCAAGATGCATCAAGATGCACACAAAGCATTGCGTTTGACGCCAAAACCTCATGGGATCGCGCACAATGGATTTTGCACGCAAGGGTCCTGCTTTAATAACAACGCTTTCCGGAACCTTTACGACTCAAGAATGGTGAGATAAGTCGCGTACCCTGAGTTAGAGAACGCATATCGGGGTTAAGCGCCTCATGTTTTGATTCTATGATACTGTATGTATATCGGCATGTGGAGTCTGCAAGAATGCGCTCCGCCCCACAATCTGAGGCAGGTATGGAGTCGGAGAAAAAGCTTCGTCACGAGAGATTCCGGAAAATGTGGAAGTTGGATTCTTATGGCACCGCCCAAAAAGAAAGAGCGTATGCTGGTCCCATAAAGTGAGCCATTAGGTTTTCACAAAGGCTCACTGATGTCGTGTTCTCATGAGTGCTGAGAGCACCATTTAGGTGAATGAACTCCTGCTTTCTGCATTTTTCGGAATGCCTAAAGCGCGTGTTTCGACCCTTGAGCCACTCACCCCCTGCACACCCATCCAACCGAAGTCTATATTCAACAATTCCAACCTTACCCTCTCGCGCCTTTTGTATAACCGACCATACGCTTCATCCCTCATGAATCAGCCTTTGGAAAAAAATACGGTTGCCATAATCACAACATTTGTTTGAAATCTCAGAAGCGGCTTGTGGTCCAACTTGGCTCGTCCAATTGTCTGAGCCATTTTGCCTGCATGTATCATGTATCCGCGCGTTAGTTTGCACCGTCTGCCGCGTGTTCTGAAAGCTTATCTGAACAATATTCTCATGTAATAGTATCCAAGTGCTTTCTATCACATTTTTCTCGTCTCCTGACATGTGCTTAGCCCTTGTTTTTTACGCGTTCTCTGATATGTTCTGAGATACTTTAGCTGAAAGTTACGTTGACACACTATCTGACACGGATACTGATTATGTACTGCATATGGGACATGTTCTGAGCTATTGAGGTGTCATTTGTGCAGCCCGTTCTCTCCTACTTTAGCTGACACATCCGGTCCACTATCTTACATGTCTTTTTCCATCTACATTGATTCATGTTTCCAGCGTTGTTCGACATTCCAAAATTTGAGAAATGGATTCCGGAATTTGATCTGACACACCTGACATGTACAAAGGTGTTATCCTGACCATAAATTGCATGTAGCAAATAGTCTTTGCATCTGACATGTACCCCAAAACATCATCATCCTCATCATCCTCATCATCCTCATCATCCTCATCATCCTCATCATCCTCATCATCCTCATCATCCTCATCATTTTCTATCATCCCCATCATCCCCATCATCCTCATCATCCTCATCATCCTCATCATCTTCTATACTCCCCATCATCCCCATCATCCTCATCATCCTCATCATCCTCATCATCCTCATCATCCTCATCATCCCCATCATCCCCATCATCCTCATTATCCTCATCATTTTCTATCATCCCCATCATCCCCATCATCCTCATCATCCTCCTCCTCCTCATCATCCTCATCATCCCCATCATCCCCATCATCCTCATCATCCTCATCATTTTCTATCATCCCCATCATCGCCATCATCCCCATCATCCTCATCATCCTCATCATCCTCATCATCCTCATCATCCTCATCATGCCCATCATCCCCATCATCCTCATTATCCTCATCATTTTCTATCATCCCCATCATCCCCATCATCCTCATCCTCCTCCTCCTCCTCATCATCATCATCATCATCATCAGAAATCTACTCTGTCATGCCATCCATGGCTTCTCTGGCAGCCTGGCATTCTATCTCCACGACTCAGTATGAGTAACTGCACCTCTGCTGTACCTCTGCTGTCTAGGGTTCAAACTCCTCGCATTGCAGCTTTGCGCTCATGTGGTGCACCATGCATCACATGAACAGCTAAGCCCGTGTTCTGAGCCTCGCCAAACAAACTCTGCCAAACTTCTCAGCTTCACTTCCTTGGGGCCCAAACCCCCCATGTTTCCAGCTCTCTCCGCCACTGCTCCAATAGAGTCACGGGTACCACTACCAGGAAGCGAGCTCCTAAGAAAACATCACACAGAAAGGAAAGCATAGGAAAAGAAACTAATCAAACAATATCAAATTAGAAGAAAGCAGAATAGTAATCTAGCAAACTCTAGCTCTATCTTCCTAAACGAAAATACAAGTAGGATGTGATGTTTCGCACGCAGCAAAAGCATTTGCAGTGAACTGTGTCTGTACGTAGGCTGCTCTTTCCATGAGCCAATACTGCATTCCCACGCATGGTCTGCATTGAACTGTTGATCTTACACCCAATAGGTCTGTAACTCCTCACAACAAAAACGCTATCGCTGGTGGGAATTCAGGAAGCGCAGTCGCTGTCTCCTTGGTTGGTGAATTTGAGGCACGCCAAAAAAGCTGCAGTTTGAACCGTCTTACCAAGGCCCATCTCATCAGCGAGGATTCCACCAAAACCTCAGCAATTCCACGGTGTGCGAGCTCGCGTTCACATGCTCAGTCTACCCATCGTGGCATGCTCCTCTGCGGAGTTAAGAGGCCATGCTGAGATGTCCATGTCAGGGGAGCACATTTGACAAAGTAAGCAGCGTCAAATCAGCGATTGGTTCTGGAAGGGAGCTGTTGGTTCAGTTTGGTTTCCTTGAGGGAGTGGCCACTGAGGTCGTGTCAGTTACAAACGATGTTGAGTCCGAAAGGGGGGTCGTTGCAGTGCTTGGCAACTGTTGGATTCTCGAAGGATGACTGAGGGCAACTGAATTCAACACATTGAAAAGGCTGATGCTTGTCCATGCTGGGCGCTGGAAGATGAAATCCTGATTTTGCACTTCTTGACATGGACACCCTAATATATAAATCAGAATCGTCCGTTGTCCAGTCCTTTTTCAAGTGTTGTTTTTGTGTCAGGAGAAAGGATTTGAGAAACAAGTTGTGATGTTTGCTTCTTTGAGAATCAAGGATATACTGTAAACAAGTATATACTTATATTGTAAGTTGTAGTTCTTCTCAAACCCATTCGCAACGCACTGCGTGCAATCGATAGATCGAAGTTGGCAAACGCATATCCAAGCCACTGCATATGGGACCAAAATGTACGCGGGCCATTAGTCTATACAGAGATCAGAGATGTGATGCAAACCGGTCACTCGACCCCACCCCTCTGCAGTGATACAGCATGAAGCCAGCATGTGTTCATTAAATCTGGGACATGAGAAGCCACAAGTGCAAAACATATAAAGACTATCGACATTCTTATGTTTTTCAAAAGTAGATTTGCAAAAAATGTTCAGGGTATTGCGAGGGTTCTCTAATTGTTTTGCAGAACTTGGGTTCTTCAAATGGAAGCCATGGAGTGCCAGTGCCCTGTGGTGCTTCAAGAGTTTGCGCTCTGAAGTGCCCGGGTGATGCCATAGCTGCGCACCAAGCTGTCCATATCTGGTGCTGGTGGCGGTGCTGGTGCTGGTGGCGTTCCGCTGCCGGCACTGCCAAGATCTGCCAAGTATTTGCATTTCAGACTGTTGCAGCATTGGCTCTGCATTGGCTCTGCGTTGGCTCTGTAGGGTTTTTGCTCGTGTAGTGTGACCAGTAGGCACGATAGCACACTTTCTCGCTCTCAGCACAGCAAAGGACTCGCTTTCAATCCTCGAAAACGGACTCTTTTCACCCATTTCCTTGTCTTCGGGGTCTCAACAAAGACCTTTCCCGATTGCTGCTTATGTAACATCAGTGCTGAGGAAGTTGCGGTGCGAAGTAAATTATGGGGAATTTTCGGAATTGGAAGCAATTCCATTTATGTCTGGGGGAGGTGACTCCCCGACCTCTCTGCATATGCCCTAGAGGCATGCCAGAATTAGGCAAATGCAATGTTGGTGTGAATTCCAACATTGTCTTGCAGAAACTATATACATTCAGTAAGTCTTAGTCAGCGTGCATCCCACATCTACGGGATTCAAGGGGTTACCCTTTGTGGTCTTAATTCAGCTTACGCCTACTCCCACATACCTCCCCTTTTCTTGAAATTAAAGCAAGGGGAAACAGCTACATGACACCAACAGCTGCTATCAC
Source organism: Symbiodinium kawagutii (assembly GCA_009767595.1). Lineage (NCBI taxonomy): Eukaryota > Dinophyceae > Suessiales > Symbiodiniaceae > Symbiodinium > Symbiodinium kawagutii. The sequence continues at coordinate 127,301 of VSDK01008126.1, read as the reverse complement.
ACGTTTGAATAGCCACCCTGGAAGCAGATTTGTGACTCAATACATTGTTGCCAGGAGCAGCAGAACTACACTGGGGGCACGCTGGATTCCGCTGGGCTCGGCAATAGTTTGCATCACAATGATGACCCGTTGTCTCTGAGACATGCAGCACCAAACAAGAACTATATCATAGCCATGTTCTCAGCGGGTTTTTGTGTATTTGGTTTGGTCATTTGTAGAGTCTAGAGATGTCTAGAGTCTGGAGCGTCAGCCTCCTGATACACCCTCCGGCGTACCGAATTGTGCTCGTGGGTCGGAATGACAGCTTGGGATCGGACCTTTGTGGTAGAGATTCCACATCCATACTGCACCTTGGCGTTGGTAATTGTATAGCCTGTCGTAAACTGGACGAGGCAGCTTCATGTTTGCGCCAGAGCAGGGCAGCGAACATACCTGAGCATCCAGGTGCAAAAGGCATCAGAAAACACCCGCTGCGAAGCGAGCACACCCCGCAATTTCAATAACATAGAATCATTCTGATAGCAAGAAACACACACACACACACACAAACACATACGAAAGTCCTTAAGAACAAAGTGCTAAGTGCTGGCCTAGTTGCTTCCTCAGACACTTCCCAAGTCCCTGTTGCCTCTGGTGGCAACATTCCAGTCCACTGTTCAGCCTCAACGTGTGTCTTGAATTGTGGCTGGGTAAGCAAACTGTCAAGAGTTTTCTGCTTATGAGAAAAAACATCCAAAAGAATGCATGACTGCATCACACTCTTGCTGTTCGAACACCAGCGCTCTGTGGCCCTGGCAGACTCTGCAGCAACGATTTGAGCTTCTGGAGTTTCACTTGCCACGGCCTCCGTCTCAGCGTCGAGTTTCTCGTCCTCTTGTGCTTCTTTTTCCTGTGTCTTCACGGCTGCATCTTTGGCCTGCAGCTCAGACTTATGTGGAGGGAATGATCCATGTCAAACACTAGATTGATTTGAAGTGTGTCCTTGGACCCCTGATTGAAAAAGTGATGGGTAGTCTACTGGCAAGCACCTCTGAAGGCACCAGGGGTTCATCGCGTTCATGCAATTCTTCATCTTCTTCATCTTCTTCTTCCTCCCTTTCCTCTTCTTCTTCCCTTCCCTCTTCTGCTTCCTCCAAATCCGAATCGTTCGTCTTGATCTCAGCTCTTATTTCGGAATGTTCCTCGCTGTGTGTTTCGTCGAGTTCATCCTGATCATTGTCCGGCTCGATGGGGCTGTCAGCAATCCTCAGCGAAGTAATGCGAAGAAATGCCATTTGAATCCATTTGAAATAACTGAAGGATTGCATGCATAATATACTCATCAATATCCCGTTTTTTCCTGTTTGCGTACAAGTTCAAAAAACACCAACATCTGCAAAGGCCACCATCACCTGAAACTGCGTCGAGAATCTCTTTTTTTTCAGGTTGTAATTGATCCTCTGTGATTTCCATGGCATCAGCATCGACCTGGCAGCGTTCAAACTAGGAATACGAAGAACAGGTGAAGAACTCAAAGCCTCAAAAATGGATGGCAGATGATGGCAGGTGACGGCAGGCATTCTTTCACTCTGCAACTTAGCCTGACAAACATCACCTCCGCCACTTCTATGCCCACCTTCACCAGGCCTCAGATCAAGGGGGGGCAGCTGACACGCCAACAAAGTGCCGTTGTGTTTGTGCCAAGGGACACAGCTTCATCGCCCTCCTGTTCAAAGAATGAGATGAATCTGAGAGAATGAGAAAACGCTCAAGGGATCTCAACGGATCTCAAGGGAGACGCGGACGTCTTTGGGTGGCCTCGCTCTCGCTCTCACCTGTGTCTCCGCGTTGAAGAATCTGAACTCCTGGTCTTGCACTGATCTGGTTGTAGAGTTGAAACATCAATGTGAAGCACGAGCTGATAATGTAGCTTTGTTGAAACAAGTGCTCATAGTACTGGGCGCAGTAGCCCTTCAGTTTTGGACGTTATTCAAAGCAGCTCGGAATGGAAAGAGCTGTTTTTGCAAGGAAGAAACATCAAGTGCAACAAAAAGAACCGCAAGGAATGCAAATGAATGTCGAACAAACCAGTACTGCAAACACAACTCCTGCTGTATGCCGCAATTCCAAATCACTGCCCGTGCATTCATCATCAAGAATGCGTCTAACTACAGGATCACGGCCTCCAAACGCAAGCGTTGTGGCCAAAGACCCGATAGACGCTGCAATGGACTGTCTCTTAGTACTCTTTGAGCAATCTTGAAATCTGAAACGGATTTAGAGAAAAAATACTTTCTGATAGTTTGTATACTTTCTTCTAATTTGCTCAGGAGAAATATGGCTTGGTGTTACACTTCACCAAGAGTTTGTCAGAACGGTGCTTAGAAATGCGACTGTGTGAATTGAAGAAACAAGTGCCCAAACACCGAAAAAATGAAGTGCATGAGTTGAACGGAAGAACATGGAAGAGAATAGAAGAGCATGGAAGAGTGTGAGAGCTTGGAGTGATTGAATCTGCTGTCGGTTTGTGACACTGTGCACAAATGAACACTTCATAAAACTCCTCCTTGTTTTGCAGGGGGGGCCCGCAAGCGTTCAACCCGTGTTCAAACCCATTCAAATAAAGCTATGGGGTTTGGTTGGATGAGATACTGCACGGTGTACCTGCATATTAGCGCTCTTGGCCCATGCAAATCACACGTGAGGCCTCGCTATATTTGTGTCACTGTTCTTCTGGGGAAGGTTGGTTGCAAAAATTCGATAAACCTATGTGTGGCAAACAAATAGAAGCATAAAGATCAGCTGCAATTAAACCAAGAACCACTTGCAAAACAAATCACATAACATCTGATGACATGATGTCAGATCAAGTGAGATCAGGTGACATGAAAAAACTCAGATAAGATCTGCTGGCATGAGGTCAAATAAGATATTTTGGGTCAGATCACCTCTGATCAGAAGATCAGATCAGATGAGATGAAACATCGGATGAGATCTGCTAGGCTAGAATGAAATGTAATCAGGTGAAATCACATGATGAGATGAGATGAGATGAGATGAGATGAGATGAGATGAGATGAGATGAGATGAGATGAGCTGAGATGAGATGAGATGAGGTGAGGTGAGGTGAGGTGAGATGAGATGAGATGAGATGAGATGAGATTGGATGAAATAAGATCAGATCAGATCAGATCAGATCAGATCAGATAATGTAAGTCCAGAAAAGATCAAATGAGTCAGGTAGCATCTGCTGAGACGAAATTATGTTGAGATGGGATGGTATCTGCGGACATGAACTTAGTTGAGATCCAGTGAAATCACATAAAACAGTTCCTGTTTCTGTGTTCATACATACATGTGTAAACATATGTAGACATATGTGTGAAAGTTCCACTGCTGTGCCACCTCCTTCGCACCACGGGTCTTGATGTATCAGCATGTCATGTCACGCCCCGCCGTCTCAAACCAGCGGTGGGTGGGCTGCGGATTTCTCCGTGCGGGACACGGACTTGAGCCATAGAAAAGGAGCTGCTACGCTGCTGTGTACCTGTGGGACAGGTTGCCTGTGGGACAGGCGTTCTAGCTGCTTGCGAAGCAGCCACTGGTTACTTTCACATCTTGGAAGTGCAGGGCATTTCCCACTTCTGCTACCAATGTTTATCACTGGTAGCGGAGCCAGGTGACTCCAGCTACCTCGCTGCAAGAGTGGAAGATCCAAGGGCCCATTCTTAGCCTCGGGTGAGCCCAGTGACCGAAGCCATGCCGACAGGTGTCCCTGTTCCCTCGGATGAAGCTGCCACGACACCAGGTGTCCAACAGCTGCCGTTGAGCAGCATCCCCAAGTTCGCGCCAGGCACGACCAATGTCCAACAGTATACCCAGAAAGTTGGACCCCAGCAAGCTGCGTGTGAACAGCCAAGCTGGCATTGCTTTGCTGGTGGACACGATTGGAGGTTCCTGGGGAGCTACAGACTTGGAAGAACGATATGAATGCTTTGAGCAAGCCATTTATGGCACGGCGCAAAGAGGCGACGAGTCCCATGACTCGTTCCTCTCCAGGTTGGAGGTGAACTTCACGGAGCTCGCATCCCGTGGCACGAAGCTTGAAGAGATTCAAGCTTACGTGCTTTTGCGTCAGTCGACGCTGGCACCAGATGACAAGAAGAAGATTTTGCTTGAGCATCCTGGAGAACTTCGCTACGATCCTGTGGTGAAATCGCACCGTCTCTTGGGATCTCGCTTCTTCCATGATCTACAAGGAGGCCGTGGTTCTGCCAAGACCAAAGTCTACGACGTCAATCTGACCGAGGCCAGTCCATGGGATGAGACTGGAGAAGAAGCAGGGACGGAGCGTGCCTACACCGTCTTTGCTGATGATCAGGAAGACTTGGAGCCTGAGTTTCTGGAGGTGATGATCGCTGCTGAAGACCCTGACGCCTTGCAGGTTCAGGCGTTTGAGTCAGAGTTGACTAACTTCTTCCAGGAAGTACCAGAACTACATGATGCGATGATATCATACCTGGAAGCGCGCAGCAAGCTGACTGAGAAACGCCGGACCAGAGGATTCTGGCCGGTGAAGGGAAAGTCCAGCTCTCGTTTCAACAAGGGCAAATCCAAGGGGAAGGGCAAACGCCAGCGAGAGAGCCTTTTGGCTCGCATTGCCCGCACTTTCTGCAGGCATTGCGGAGAACAAGGACATTGGAAAGCTGAGTGTCCTCAGAAGCCCCCGTCCATGCCAGCATCCGCGAATGTTGCCGAGGCTGAGTTTGACATCCAGGAAGTGCATTCTGAAGCCGGCTCTGATGAACCAGACCCTCATCCTGTGTCTCAGCCCCATGCCGAGTCCGTTTTTTCTTGTGTTTCCCAATCCGTGGAGTCAGCATTCGTCGCGCAAGCCTTGCAAGAACCCCAATATGTATCTAGGTTACGGGGGAGGATAACCAAGATTTTTGCGGATAAGAAGGGATGTAATCATCGGGGATTCAATCCCATGTCACGGTCTTTCAAGCCAATGAAAACACTCCCGGAGAGCCCTGCTGAGCCCAGACCAGTGAGCATTTTGTCCGAACTGCATGAGCAGTTTGTTGAAGCACAGTGTCATGTATCCATGGACGACCGTCCAGGCCATGCGATTCTGGACACCGGAGCGAGCCGTTGTGTCATTGGCGAAAGCATTTGGAAACGTTTTCTCAGTCATTTAGATCCCGTTTTGCAGCAGAAGGTTCGCCAGGTGCCCAGCAGTGTCAAGTTTCGATTTGGCAACAACCAGACTCTGACGAGTGAGTACAAAGTGCAGATTCCGTTGTTCAGCAACACCAATAAGAAGCTTTGGTTGTCAATTGAAGTGCTTCGTGGTTCTACTCCTTTTTTGTTTAGTAAACGTGCGTTTAAACAACTTGGTGGCATTCTCAACACATGTGATGATTCATGTTTTCTTCAACGCCTTGATCGAGTGATTCCTTTGGAACTCAATCCCACTGAGCTGTATTTGATTGATGTTTTTCAACTGTGCAAGCCACCTGATGATTCTGCCTCTCACGATCCTCACATGGTGCTCCAATCTCGATTCAGCCGATCGTCGAAAGCTGGTCAATTCAGACACACTCACATTCGAGATTCACACGTGAAGTCACATGTACATTTTGATGAACAGATTTCGTTTGCAGAGAACAATTTGTCCTCAAGTGCCCTGATCGCCAATCCTGATCACACTGTGAACCATGCCGGCTCGCTCCTTCCTGACTACCCTGAAGACAGTGTCAGAGGCCGTGATCGGACTACTGACCTTGCTCCTCCAAGTGATGGTGAGCCAACTGGAGCAAGCGCCTGTCGAGAGGAGGGAGCCGAGATGCCCGAGAATCCCGAGCTGGCGGCAACCATGGAGACCATGCGCCGGGAGATTCTCAACCAAAGACAAATGCTGCAGAGTGTGATCGAGCAGATGCGCAGCGCTCCGACTCGGGCACGTTCTCGGGTCGAACCTCCAGTCCGAAGCCCCGAGCGCAATCATGCTCCTTTGGCTCTACCTTCCAATGTGGCCGTTACCAGCCAAGCCGCACCATCGACACCATCGGAGGCTCGAGACGGTTCTTTGCCCATCTCGTCACCCATGGTCCAACGACTCCTTCGAGAAGCCCAGGACAGTGCCACGGCACTATCCCTGATCAACACCGACATGTTCGTGCCCATTCCTCGTGGAGCGGGAGCGGGAGTTGCTTCCGCAGTCGGTGCTCCAGCCCCAGGAAGTGTGTCTTCAATTGGAACTCTCGAGGCCTGGGAGGAATTGGAAGAACTGGTTCATGCCCCAGCTCCACCAGCGGCAACGCCACCAATGAGAAACGTCCGTCCCACGTCGATGCAGGACTGGGGAGCTTGCCGAATCACATGGGGCAAGAAGAATCCCGGCAAGACCTATCACCAAGTTCTTCGCGAAGACCCGGGCTACGTCGAATGGAGCCAAGCTCGATTCAACAGTCTGCCGGACAACCAAAGGGATTTTGTCCGTTATTGTCAAGTGCAGAGGGGGCTGGACAATCAGTAAATCATGAAGCGATGCATTCGGAAGTGAGTCAGACTAGAACATGGTTACAGCAGAATCCCAGTCCATCACTTGTGTGTGATTCCTTGGTTGCCTCACTTCAACATGCGATTGACGTTTCTGAGCAGGCTTTCGTGTCGCCCAAGGGAAGTGTTGTCGATCATCCTTGTCTTCTTCTGGAGGTTTATACATCCTCTCACAGTCCTTTGTGCGAAGCCATTCAACGAGCAGGAGGCTACGCCTTACTTTTTTCGATTCAAGATGGAGACCTCTCTACTAGCGAAGGTAAGCAAAGATTATGGAACGTGATTGCCCAACACCAACCCCTTCATATACGGGTCAGTCCTGAGTGTGGCCCATGGGGAACCGACTTAACATGTACAAAAGCATTCCCTTGTTTGACAAAATCATGAAGGCAAGAAGAGAACAACGTCAACATGTCAAGCTATGTTCTGAACTTTGTAGATTTCAGATTGATCGTCAACGCCACTTCCATCTTGAGCAGCCTCTTGGATCGTCTATGATTGACTTGGATGAGTTCCAGCCGATTGCGGATGTCACACAACGTGCCAAGATCGACATGTGTGCTTTCGGTTTGAAGATTCCCAAGACGAACAAATTTCTGAGGAAAGCCAGTCAGATTTTTTCTTCTGGTTCCACTTTGTTGAAGATGTTGAGTAAATATCGTTGTCCTGGGACTCATGAACATCAGAAGATTGAGGGCACTGTTGTCATTGATGGACACCGCATGCCATTGACTCGATTCTGCGCATCATACTGCCATGGGTTCGTCACGTTTTTAGCAAAATTTTTTGTGTCTCATTCTTTGCATGCTTTAGCCAATGTGGGAGAAGATGAGGGTGACCAACCACCCCTCAAACGACTCAGGTTTTCAGTGAATCCTTTCAAACGACTGAAGGCTAGTGATGCCCGTGACACTCCGGTGGATTTAGAGGAACCAACCACCAGCAGTACGAGTCATAATCCACTGTCCGAACCGCCAAATGCACCTGTTGACTCCAATGCCCCAGTGCAATTGATGGACAATCCCAATGGATCTCAAGTCGAGAACCACGTTCCGGCACATGCCAGCTCACGAGACAAAACGGGGAAGCACACGAATCAGTATTCAGGCCATTTTTTGTTGTCGTGGAGCCGAACGTTTCCAAGCACCCCTCGGTTTGCCAGAGGTTGGCCCTCAGACAATTCGCATTACAACATGTATGCATCGCCACACACATGCTATCCATGAACTTCCCGAAGAAAATTGGCAGAGTTTGAAGAAATATCAACGCATTCGAACATGTATGCCCAGTAAGTTGACGATCACTGTTTTTGGTCAGAACAGTATGTCACACAGCCAGGAGAATCCAGAGAGGTCGAATCCAGGTGTGCCTTCGAATCCTCCAGTAGCCTCTGTTCCGGCTGATCCAGCAGCATCCGTGAACGAACCAAGCGCGCCTCGTTCCAGATCGCTGCCAGAAATTTGTGAAGGGTGGGCTCCACCACCAACAGCCCTGCATGGACCGGCTTTCCGAAATCTCAGCAATCAAGAGAAACAAGACCTTGCGAAACTGCATCAGAACTTAGGACATCCTGATCCTATGGTTCTTGCTGAGCATTTGAGAGCGCATCATGCCGCGCCACATATTGTTGCTGCTGCCAAGGAATTTGTGTGTGATGCCTGCGTTGAGTCAGTTTCCAAACGATCTGCACGTCCGTCCAAGTTGCATGAACCCAAAGATTTCAATGATCAGGTCGGTATTGATGGTTTCTACTGGTCTGGACGCAGTGGTTTTCAGGTCCATGTTTTTCATTGTATCGATGAAGCCTCCTTATTTCATTTGGGACGTCGAATTGAAACCTGGAACCCAGATCAAGTTGGACGAACCTGGACAGACTTTTGGACCTCGTGGGCTGGAAACCCTCGAGAAGTATACACTGATCCCGCAGGTGAGTTTCGCTCTGATCGCTGGAAGGATTTTCTGTGATATTTTTAATAACCTGACGACAGAAGCCTGGCAACGTGGGAGAATCGAGAGACATGGACAGGTGATCAAACGTATGTTGACTCGCTATGACATTGAACAAGCCATTGAAAACCTGGAAGAGTTTGACCAAGTTCTGGCCATGCGTTATCAAGCCAAGAACTCTTTGATGAGACACCAGGGGTATTCACCAGAGCAAATTGTTCTAGGAAAATCCGTCCGAATCCCAGGAAGCCTCACCTCTGATGATCAGGCGTCCTCACATCTCTTGGCGAGTAATTCGGATGATCCAGAAAGCGAAGCCTTTCTTCGCCATTTGTCGTGTCGCACTCGAGCTCGCAAAGCCTTTCTGCTCACTGACAATGATAATGCCTTGCGAAAAGCCCTGTTGGCCAGAGGAAGACCCATGAGAGGTCCTTTTTCACAAGGACAAATCGTCATGTACTGGCAGAAGCGAAGTCGAGCGAGTCGACAGGATTGTGGCCGATGGCACGGTCCAGCCCGTGTCGTATTTCAAGAAAATCCATCCTCCGTATGGCTCTCTCATTCTGATCGGCTGTTCAAGTGTGCACCCGAATGTATTCGTCCAGCATCACTTAGAGAATGGAACTACTCAACTGGTGAGTTGCCCCAACCTGCAATTGAAGATGAACTTCCAAAACCTCCTTCATACCGGATGATATAATTCCCAGTCCCAGTATGGCTCCAACTACACCAGCCACCAGCATATTTGGCACTGACCAGTCAGAGAGTGAGAATCCTCCCAGTGTCCCTGAATCACAAGGTGGCCTTAGTGAACATGGAAGTGCAAATGCGGATGATGCTCCGGAAACGCCTCCTTCGGAAGGCGAAGTGCCTGGAACAGCAGATGATCTGCCAGAGCTGGAGGATCTTTCTCCAAACGGAACGGCTCCTGTCCTTTGGTGTTCTGAACTTCCTAGCCCTGAGGCTATGACAGAGCCCTTGATTGACTGGCGGGCTCTTCAACCTGGTTCCATGGAACACGATGTCCTTCTTGCAGAAGATGACATGCCCTATATCGAAGATCCTCCCATGTGTCATGAAGATGAATGTTTTGTGTTAGAAGTTCCCATGACTGAACAAGATTGTCATCAGTGGTTCCAGTCTCCGAAACCAGAGGAGCTAGCTCAAGTAGCTGCCGCCAGCAAGCGTGCTCATGCTGAAGTGAGCACCAAACACCTCTCCCTTCAAGAAAAGATCTTGTTTGAACAAGCCAAAGATGCTGAACTCAACTGTTGGATCCAAACAAATGCTCTCCGTCCAATCTTGCGGAAATCTCTGAATCCTGAACAGATTCTTAGAAGTAGATGGGTCCTGACCTGGAAGCCTCTGGAAGGGTCCTCGCCTTCACCTGGAAATCGTAAAGCTAAAGCACGCCTCTTGTTGCGTTAGGCTTCCAGGATCCAAAGTTAACTGAGGTTGCGCGAGACTCCCCCACGTTAACCAGAGAGGGCCGGCACACCGTACTACAGACGGTTGCCTCCATGGGCTGGGTTCTATCTTCATTTGAGATAAAGACGGCATTC
>VSDK01008126.1:104811-117235 GCA_009767595.1 Symbiodinium kawagutii | reverse complement strand
AAATAATCCTTTGGCGATGGAACCACCCCCTGAACTTCGACAGAAACTGTCCCTCAGGTCAGATCAGGTATGCTCCTTGGTAGGCAACGCCTACGGGCGTGTAGACGCCCCTCTACTCTTTTATCGAGAATTGAGCAAGCAGTTGCATGACTTGAACTTCAAAACTCATCCGCTAGAACCATGCATTTTTTATTTGGAATCCCAACAGAAGGGCAAGAGGATACTCCACGGCCTGATAGGCACTCACGTGGATGATGGGGTTTGCGGAAGTGATGCAGTGTTCCATGCCCGTTTAGACCAACTGCGAAAGAGCCGTTTGGTTCCTTTAAGCAGCGAAAGTTCACTTTCACTGGTCTGGTTCTGGAACAACTGCCTGATTTCAGTATCATGTCATCGCAAAGAGAATTTGTTCGAAACATTCCAGCGATTGATATAGGGAAACATCGTCGTTCCGATCCTTCACAACCCATCACGGACAGTGAACTGACCAAGCTTCGAGGTCTTGTCGGATCCTTGCAATATGCGGTGAGTAACACTCGGCCTGACATGGCCTCCAAGTTGGGAGAGGTACAAACCCAAGTGTCCAAAGCGACTGCGCAGACGCTTCTGCAGGCGAATCGTGTTTTGAGAGAAGCTCAAGAAACCAGTGATGTCAAGATTTGTTTTCGACATATCCCAGTTGCCAATTTGACTCATGTTAGTTTTGGAGGTGCTTCTTTTGCTAGTGCCAAACAGCTGTCTTCTTTTCAATGAACTTTTATTTGTGCTACTTCCACTGAGCTTGAACGCTCCGCTGAGTCCTTTGACTTGGACGTCAAAGAAGATTGCCCGAGTTGTCCGATCCACCTTGTCGGCTGAAGCCTTTGCCATGTCTAATAGTGTAGATCGTCTTGGTTGGATGCGATTGCTATGGGGAGTCCTTCATATACCTGATTTCCAATGGAAGAGTCCCAAAGATGGTTTCTTCAAGTTGCCCAAAGCCACCATTGTAACGGATTGCAAGAGCCTTTTTGACTTGGTGACTCGAGTTGCCATGCCATCATGCGAGGAATTTCGAACGACTCTGGAAGTGTTGTTGATTCGAGAAAGATGTGCTGAACACTGTGTTTTTCGCTGGATTCCCGCGTCACTGCAAGTGGCCGATGCCTTGACCAAGGCAATGGATCCTGTGCAGCTCCGCCAAGTTTTAGCTGATGGTAGTTTCCAACTCTTTGATGAAGATGCCTCGCTAGAACATAATGCTCATCGCAAACAAGCAGCCCGATGGCTGCGCAATGCTGAGCTCCATGGCTCTGATACTTCAAGCAGAAAAGTAGAGGAGTGTGAAAGTTCCACTGCTGCGCCACCTCCTTCGCACCACGGGTCTTGATGTATCAGCATGTCATGTCACGCCCCGCCGTCTCAAACCAGCGGTGGGTGGGCTGTGGATTTCTCCGTGTGGGACACGGACTTGAGCCATAGAAAAGGAGCTGCTACGCTGCTGTGTACCTGTGGGACAGGTTGCCTGTGGGACAGGCGTTCTAGCTGCTTGGGAAGCAGCCACTGGTTACTTTGACATCTTGGAAGTGCAGGGCATTTCCCACTTCTGCTACCAGTGTTTATCAATATGTATACATATGTATACATATGTATACATATATCTATACATGCGTGTAGACTGCGTATATATCAAAAGGGCTGAGATTAGATCTGATCGATTGAGACCAGGTGAGGTCAAACGAAGTCTTGTGCAGCATGCTATCTAAAGATAAGTTATCTATTGACTTCTCACCTCTGAGTTTCAACCAAGTCCCACCCGACATACTTCTTCTCACATGTTCACCTTTCTCTTTGGAAGGAGGCTCTTTGGCCTTTTGCAGGAAAGTGCATTTTGTACTTTTCACCTCTTTTCATCCCTCAATATTCTGACATCTTGCACGAAATGTTTGCTGCCAACATGTAAACTGCCAATTTTGCCAGGAAGTCTTCCGCGAACCGCTTGTCTTGAAGTTGTCAATTCACTCTCGGATGCTCTACTAGTATTGGCGCGGTGAAGATGTTTGCCTGCTTGTGAGGGCAGAATGTATGACATCTGTCGAATCTGTTGATTGATACTTCCAAAGAAACTTCAGGTCATTCTGTTGAACCTGTTGCTGGCAAGAGAAATAGATTTGCAGCAGGACAGCAAAGTCGGGAGCAGCCGCAGTTTCAATTTCTTCTCTGTGGCCTTGGTAGTGTTCATTTTCAAACTCTTCAAACGGTACTTGTTATGCGAGCTGCAAACCATAAAGGAAGACCTCGGGAAGCAGCTGCCTGGGGGCAAGGACTGGTTTGTAGGCTTGGCTGTCAGGGAAAAAAAATGAGAGGATAGGTTGCGGGTGCAGGCGGCAAGCGGCATGTTGATGCAGTTCAGACTATGGATGATGAAAGCTGCATGATCAAGATTGTCTCCACAAATCTGCAGTCATTGTTGCTGAACCTTGGAAGAAACCCGCATTTCTGCTCTCACCCTCAATGGTTGTGGGACATTGTGGGGTTGGGAACCAAAGGCTGGATTGGGGACCCAACGGCCCATGGTGATGGCAAGGACAACAACGGGTATGCCAGAGAACCACGGTGAATGAGAAGGCGATAGTGAAGGAATTGATACTCACTAACGCAATCAAGACAGGACAAAGGACTGCATGATCCCCCACAAAACTTGAGCAAACGATTTCGATCCGGATTGCGTTCCATAGCAAAAATACAAGGGAGAAAAAACACTTCATACTTGAGCTGCTTGCGAATGATCTATGGCAAGCTCTGTCTTTGGCCTTCTGGAACACAGCCAGAGCTCTGCATTTCTTCGTCACCTTTGCCGTGAATGGACTGACTGGACAATGCCGATCTTGCTGCACTTCACCAAGTCATCTTGAACCCGATTTCGAGTCAAGGCGAGTCGAGGAGCGCACTTGGTGACTCGAGTGCCCTTCTGACAGGGCTCAGTGATGGTGGAGACCTTGTCACAGTCAGGTGTGGAAGCTCGAAACTGAGTCAATGGACTTCAGTAAAGGCGCCGCAACCCAGGTACAAAGTAACTTTCTTAGTAAAACTTTTACAGGTGCGACAAATGACCCAAAGAGGCAACTCTTGTTGTCACATGAAGCTTTGCAGAGCAACCGGTGAGCTACAACTAGACAGGAAACCGCCTGAGTTTCTACTAGAACTATCATCAAACCTTTGAATATCGAGACATGTAGGACATCCTAAACCAAGCAACGAATTGTGACGGGCAAATAGGTAGCCAACTCGAGAAAATATGCGCGGATGTTTTTCCCGGTTGCGTTATGCTTCTTGAAAAAATGTTCATCCACATTTGTGTGTGGGCATAATATCCGGGCGGCTGGACCACTATGTTCTTAATTGGGTCTTAGAAAACTCTATATAGTAGGTATCACAACAAAACGGGCTGGAAACTGAAGGCCTTCCCAAGCTGATAACTGCCGGGATTTTTTATCGGGAACCGGCGGGAGTGGACAGACCCTAGAGAAAGCGACATAGCTAAGCAGATTGGCGAGGACTGACAGACAAACAGGGAAGCGGTTTGATTCGGAAACCAAAGAAGGTGATTCGGAAACCAAGGATGATTCGACAAACAGTTTGCAAATAGAGAGGTGAATAGATTGAAGGGGAGATAAGGGGATAGACAAATGGAGAAGAATATTAGATAGACCCTTGATCAAAAATGTTCATACATGGTGGTTTCTCAAAATGGGGAGCCCCAAAAATGGTGAGTTTATTGCTATGAATAACTAATAAAGGATGATTTGGGGGTACCCCCATTTTGAGAAACACCCACATAGATACAGTGGAAAATGGACTGACAAACAGACCGATAGATAGAGGGAGAGAGAGAAGCAAATATATTGCTAGATGGCCAAATAGATAGATGGAAAATAAAGATACATAGGTAGGTAGATCAATGGGTAGGCAAATAGCGAGGTAGGACGCGGCAGGGAAGTAGGATTGAAGATGGAGAAATACAATGAAATACATAGATGTAGGGAGAGGTAAATAGTGCATAGAAAGAACCGTGATAGGCAGTCCGTGAGTCCATGAGAGGTTGACAGAAAACAGTAGAGAAAACAAGATCTAGGACGGAGAAGTGGATAGGAAAATGAACGGAGTTCTGGATCAAAAAACCTATTCACATATCGATATTGGCTTATGCGCATTGACACATAGCCAAATAGCTACTGTAGAGAGGTAGACAGAAAGACACTAATTAGATAAGTAATGATAGGCAGGTAGACGGACGGATGCACACGAGAGATGATAAAGACATACAAGTCAGAATTAGATGCATATTCATCACCAGCTATCTATGGTAGAGCAGTCGGGGTTCATTAATATCACTCTTCTATTGGTCAGTATGTAAAAAGTTTGATTTGTTGGTTTATCAATGTACTTGAGCAACACTTGGCTTGTGCAGCATGCGCCAATCCTCAACGACAATCGCAACCTGCTGTAGTCAAATTGATTTCTGTACGCACCTCGTTTCCTATCGAAACTTCCCCCAGCTATATGCGAATACCAGCGGTATTGAACTTGTTGACTAGCTTACTAGCTGCTGCTTCCAAACTGAGCCATCAAAATTGTCCTTGGTTCCTTGGGAATGTGGCTGACTTTGGAAGGCTGCACATGCTTGAGAAGCCACTGGTGAACAACCTTGGCACAAACTCGATTCAAGAGCTTCAAGGACACTCTGCAAATTCACCAATCGTATGCAAACACAAGCGTGTTATTGACCTCATCTGACCGCGTGAGCTTGCCAAATCTTGCAAACCTTCAACAAATGAAGGCCCAACAAGGAGCTGCTTGGCAGCTCAATCTGAGGACTGTGCTTGACATGGGTTTTCTGTCCGTGCGTTTCTAACGCTACATTACCCTGTGAGCCACAACTTAGGACCGCAAAACATGCAACAATGCAATGCTTGATGCAGACTCAAAATGATGCAAATAAAGAAATGAAGAAATACAGAAATGAAGTATTGCATCAAGCGGCAACAAAATGCAACAAGCACCTGAGCACGTTTCAAAGCATATCTGATAGTCTGATAGTGCTACTGCGCTGGTAGTCACCTGGCAGTCCTTTTTCCTCTTGGACTTCTCAAGTCCAAAAAAGAAGTCTTAACTGAGCTATCAAATCGCTCATGTTGGTGAAGGCGTTGTCGCCGTGAAGTGAACTGGTCGAGAAGCAGGGGTGTCCTGGAATGGCAGGGTTTGAAAGTTGAATCTCAACAATGTGGGACAACGACTTGGCTGCTTCTGCTGTGACTGCAAGAAACCAAAGTCAACACTATAGACATGTACAGTCTGACTGCTCCTTCGGTATCTTCGAATACAAATCCTGGAGAGAATCAGAAGCAACTGCAATCCACGGTGGACAAGGCAGAGTCCCTTTTCAAAAACTGAGAAAAACGACAACTATTACAACCACCACACCGCCGCAGCCGGCACCACCACTGAGGAGGAGGGAACGAAAGCCAGCGCCTCATTTTGTCAACCTTTTATGTATCAGTAGCTCTGCCTAGACAGAAACCTCAGGTGAACGAGCATGAGCGGTAGGTAAATAAGGACCTTATTTCCCTTCTTCCATTTTTCCAGCATTCTATCTAGCTCTGCCTAGACGCCTAGACATTGCTCACGTGAACGGAGGGCACCGGAGGGGGGACACAACTGCTTCAAACGTCTCTAATCTTTTTAATTCATTGCTATCTTAATGCATTTTTTGGTTGACATTCAAGGCCGCTGTCAAAAGATTCAAACCAGTTTCAAATCTTATTGTCAAAGCGTGGAGAAATTGAAAACTAGTTAGCTGGCACGATGTGAACCTAGGTATGTGTACATCGAAACATCATGCAAATGCCGCTCTTATAAATAGCACAATGTTGGGGTTTCCCAACCCGAGACTCAAGACACCCTGGGTTGGGAAACGAATCAACAATTCCGCACGAAGAACTTGTGATATTTGTTTTAGCCTTGAAGTGATTAAGTTTCCCAACTCGAGACTCCCCACACACAAAGCAGCTGTGATATTCTTTTTAGCCTCGGATTTGGCATAGAGTGTGATATGCCCTTTATCGGCCATATATTCTGATCATCCCCTTTCTGGCAAAGGCACTGTCCGCTAGTTGCGCAGCGGGACATGTCCCCAAAAAAATGATGCCCGAGAACCTTTCGTAAGACACGACCATGACAACGACAATCCCGACCACCCCGAACTGATCTCCATTGGCACTTGAAGTAAGACGGATAAAAGGCTTGCTGTTTGAGTTCTAGGGTGATTGACACAGGTTCCAGGGGGGAAGCAGCATAAATTAAAAATAGTCCAAGAAATCGATGTCAATCTCATGCGGGAAAAACCATGTCCGTCCATTTTCAACTTTACTCGTATCGTTTCCACAGGCAAACATGCATTATCACGTATTATAAATGTGAAATTCCAACCACCCAACAATACTACTTACTATAATTGCTACTACGACACCACCACACCACCACCACCACCACCATGGCCAACCAGCACAACCACCACCAGCAACAAGAATAAGAAGGAAAATAAAAAGAAATGCACCAACAAGAAGAAACACAGCAACAGCAGTAGCTGGAACAACGACGATGAGGACGACGACGACAACGACGATGAAACAGCAGCAGCAACAGCAACAGCAGCGGCAGGCAAAACAAACACAACAACAACAAACAACAACAACAACAACAACAACAACAACACCAGCAGCAGCAGCAGCAGCACCACCACCACCACCAACAGCAACAACAACACCAACAGCAACAACAACAACAACAACAACAACAACAACAACAACAACAACAACAACAACAACAACAACAACAGCGGCAGTGGCAACGGAAACGACAAAAAAAATTGCTCGACCATGACAACGACATCCACGAGAATGACGCAACAACAAAGACAAGATTAATTACAAACACAAGAACTATGACAAACGATAACAAGCGCATCAGTATGGCGTCGGCGACGACGATTATGAGCACAGCAACAGACACAACAACGTCAATTTCAGGAAAATTTTATTGCAACCAAAGATTCCTCTCGGCACTGGGCCAGCACATCCAGCATTTTTCGAGCTTCTGGAACGGTCTCCTCAATTCTGGTTTCACTTCTGCCGCTGATCTGTCCTCTGCACGTATGATTAATGCGTAGACATGTACTCTCCAAAAAGCCAATCGATACCAATACAATCCACAACTTGGCTGAAAGAAAGGATCTGAAAGGATCTTCAAGGACTAAAAGCAATGGAAGTCAAAGCCAAAAAAAATCCAGCCAAAAGACGTTGAAGCAATGGAAATTAAAGTCGATGGAGGTTAAGGCAATGAAAGTGAAAGCAATGGAAGTTACAGCAATGGAAGCTAAAGCCGAGAGAAGTTGAAGCAATGGAAGTTGTTAACCCAAGTGCCATCCCCAACAGCATGACAGTTTGTATGCGGAGCCTGCGTGAAACCCATGTATTCTTTCCGGATTTGTTAATAGTTGACCTGACCTGCTAAAATGATACTTTTGTGGTCAGTTGAAGATACCCATCCTGCAGAAAAAGACATGGTCTTCCACGCTGCCAGTGTCTCAACATTGCACATGGCCCATCGGCGACCCTTCTTGTGCCTAGCACTTGTCATTCCCACCAAACTCAAACACCTCTTTCATTGAGCCCAATCTAGATGCTGCACCGGAACTTTCCTGCACCGAACTTGGATGCTGCACCCGAACCCAAGGTGCATGCTGCAGTGAAACCGGGCCGAACCCGACATGGATGCTGAGGCAGAACGTGCTAGAGCCTTCCGGAACCTGACGTGGATCTGCACTGAAGCCCTGCAGAACTGGAGGTGGATGCTGCGCACACGCCGGAACCCAGTCGGAGAGCTGCACCGGACTGACCAGAGCCAATCTGGGCTGAAAACACCATAGCAAACAATGTCTTGCCGTGAGAGGAAAATCGGAACCCTTTGCAATTCCACGAAGCATCGGCACTAAAACCCCCCCCTAAAGTCAAAAGGTCATTCCACTGGAACCCTCCGAACCCTACCAGGTATCTGCACTAGAATCACTAGAACCCTCCGAAACCTCATCAGCTATCTGCACGGTCGGCTATCTGCGCCGGGAACCCTCCGGAAACCTGCACCGGAACCCTCCTGGAACCTCACCAGGTATCTGCACCGGAGCCCGCCGAAACCTCACATCAGCTATCTGCACCGGAACCTTTCGGAACCTCACCAGGAACCTCATCAGCTATCTGCACCGGAACCCTCCGGAACCTCAGTATGCATCTGCACCAGAACCCTTCGCCCGAACCCTCCGGAACCTCACCGGGTATCTGCAAGGCAACCCTCCGGAACCTTGTCGGGAACCCAGTGCTAAAGCTGCACCGGATCGCACCGGAGCTGATCTGGGCGAAAGACCCCATAGCAAAATATTGCTGTTGGGGAATAAAAAGAAAGGATCCACATCTGCAAATCTATCAGAAAGCTGATCGTGGGGGACTTCGCCTCCTCAGGACTGCTGGAATTCAGCAGGTAGTATTGCTGCGCAGCAAAAAAACACCTACCAAGTTGCTGGAAACTCAGCAGGTAATGCCTGCCTCTTGATAGATTTTGCATATCTTTGCATGTTGCTTTTGTCGAAGGGGGCCAACCATGCAAAAAGGCCTGTACTTGCTGTTTGCACTCCAGTTGTCCGCTGACACCTCTGCAATAGTTGCCTGCAATGTCTCAGATGCTGCCAGGCGCAGTCAAAATGTGAACTGAACACCAAGTCAACTCCAAGACAGGAATTGCAGCCATCGCTGGACTGCTGGACCATCCCTGCTTTTTTAGGTGTCCATTCTTTCCTGCAAAGATGTTTCCTCATTCTTCTTCCATGCTCCCAACTTTTCGCATTTGCTTTCTAAATTTTACCATCTGCTTCTTGGCGAAGTTCTCTGGTTTGCGCTGCATCTTGTACTGTTTCACATTTGTCACGTTTGCAGAAGGCAGACTTAGAAACGGTTTCCTTGGATCTAACGAAGACAAATGCACGCTTTGAATATCTGCTCAATCGATCCCACAGTAAACACTGGCATAGACGTCAGATATCCTCGAAAGCAAGAAAGACACGAATCCCAATACTGGGTAGCTACGCTATCCGGGAGACTGTAAGATTAGCCCAATGTTGGCAACTCAACAGCAGACAAGCAACCGACACAGGACCTGCAGGGATTCATGCCAGATTATTGAGATGGAATTGAAAGTTCCAATCCAACGCGTTCAGAACCGTGAGGATCATGAAGAAAGAGTTTGGAACAGCAGCAACCGTTGGCAACAAGCAGCGGCGCACAACCAGCAAGAACCATTTGCAACAACCCTGAGCAACTCCCAACAACACACAAAGTAGCAACGACGAAACAACAACCAGGTGCACAAAACATGAGGGAATTGAATTTTTGGGCATGCCAAATCATAAAGGAATTAAATTCCGGGATGCAAGAATCATGAGGGAATTGAATTTTGGGAACGCAAGAGTCATGAGGGAATTGAATTTCGGGGCAAAAATCATGGAATTGAACCTCGGGGATAAAGAAATCATAAGGGAATTGAATTACGAGGATGCAAAAATGATGAGGGAATTTATTTTTGGGGACGCAATAATCATAAGGGAATTGAATTTTGGGGATGCAAGAATCATCGAGAAGTGAACTTCGGGGATGCAAAAAAATCGAAAGGGAAGGAATTTTTGGGGATGCAAAAATCATAACGAATATTTAATTCTGGGTATGGGAATTGAATTTCGGGGATGCAAAAAACTATAAGGGAAGTGAATTGCGGAAACGCAACGATCATAAAGGAATACAATTTCCGTGCAAAAAATCATGAGGGAATTGAATTTCGGGGATGCAAAAGTAACAAAGGGAATTGATCCTGATGATTTTTGAATCCCAAAATTAATCCGTCTTCTTTTGATTCTTGCATCCCCGGAATTCTATTCCGTTATGATTTTTTGCATCCCGAAATAAATTTCCCTTATTTTGTTTGCATCCCCAGAATTCCATTCCGTCGTGATTTTGCATCCCCGAAAATTCAATTCCGATAACCCAAACTCAATTCTCTTATGACTTTTACCTCCCTGAAATTCAATTCCCCTATGGTTTTTGCATCTCTGATATTCAATTTCAATTCCCTGACGATTTTTGCATCCCGGAAAGTCAATTCCCATAGCTCAAGTTCGATTCCCTTATGACTTTTGCATCCACGGAATGCGCTCCCCATCCCCGAAATTCAATTCCCGTATGATTTGTGCATACCCGAAATTCAAGCCCCTTAAGAAATGTTCATCCCTGATATCAAATTCCCTTCTGGTTTTTGCATCCCCGAACTTCAGTTCTCTTTTGCTTTTTGCATCCCTGTCAATTTCCTCAAGGTTTGATCCTCCAAATTCAATTCCTTATGACTTTTGCCTTCGGGTTTTGCCTCTTGAAATTCAATTCCCTTATGAGTTTTGCATCCCGGAAAATTAATTTTGGGAACGCAAAAAGCATAAGGGAATTGAATTTCGGGGATGCCGAAATCATAAGCGAATTGAATGTCAGGGGTGCAAAAACATAAAGGACTTGAATTCCGGGGATGCAAGAATCATAAGGCAAGTTAAATTTTGGGGGTGCAAACTTCATAAGGGAATTGAGTTTCGTGGACGCAAAGATCATGAGGGAATTGAATTTTGGAGATGGACACTGCCTCGCTGGGGTCTAGTGGCAACATCAAAGTGCAGCCAAGCGCAGAAGAGCGAGTGCATACATCAACGTGCAGATTTGCGAACGATAAGAAGCAAACACATGCAGTCCATGCGCAAGACAACACAAATGCAAACGTTTTTGTCAACGCACCCTGTACGACTCTGTGCGCATACACAAACACTCATTTTGCACAGTGTCGGTGTGGACGGCGTTTGCTAACAAGGACATATAGCTGAGTCATAATCTATAGCCCATTTCTTTCTCGAATATGTAATGTGGACGGACACCTACCAAAATCTTGGATGCAAAGACCCTTTGGAGGAAACAATGCTCAGCAGAAGGCACATCATCTTCGCAGAACACTACTGATCCATTACTAGCCAAGTGATCTTCACGCCTGCAATTCTTCAACTTCCTTTTGTTCTTTGTCTGCCATCCTGACTTTGAACTGGTAAGGAAAAGCAAAAATGCAAAACAACGGCACAGTATATGCTCTCTGCTCTGCACTCTGGAGGATCAAAGCAACAGCACTCAACACCCACATAGAGAGTTGACTAAAAGTGGAAGTCTGAGTTGGCGATCATGCAAGCCTTGCACATCACACACCTCAAGTACAAGCTAAATGTTGGAAGCTTCCTATTGGATCCTATCAGATCCTGCTTTTGTGGTGCAGAGTGTGACTTGCCGCCATTGAAGACTATTGAAAAGTGACCTTTAGCATGGGCCCAATCTAGATGAGCCCATCACAGGCCCAAGTTGGCGCAGGCGAGGTTTGATGGACCGAAAGTAGTTGTGGAATTCGTCCAACGGCCCAAAATCGGGCGGTAACAGGCACCACTGTTCGAGCCCTCTCACTGGAAGCCGCGAGAACGGAAAGAAGAACAAGCATAGATTAGAATAGAAGATTAGAAGATATAGATAGTGGAGATTAGTAGGTTTTTTTCCCAAGAATTTCATAGAATACAGAATTCAGAACCGAGAATAGAAGAGCAATTGTTTGTGGGGGGTCAAGGAGACAAGGTCAGGTCAGCCATGAAGATCTGTGCCATCAGATGAACGGTTCGAGCTCCCTGCATAAAGCCACACAGTTATTTTTCACTGTGTCCAAACATCATTCGCACATATGCAGTCACCGAATGGCACCTATACTCTCGTGAAAGCTGGATGCGTACGTGAGTACATGCAAGTAGCATGAATTCATTCGTTCGCACATTCGTATCCAACTTAACTACAGGTGTGCATATACGATCATATACACATAGCAGTACAAACATCTGTTTACGCTCAGGTACGAGTACATACATATGTAAAAACATATACATGTACCTATATGAAGGTAGGAACTAATATGTATGTATATCCCAACATTTTCATCTCTCTTACCTTTGTCATTGAAATCTCCTGCAAAAATCAATGAACTAAGATGGAATGGGCAAATAGGCATGTCGGCATGTACGGTAATGTGCTGTTTCAATACAGCTGCACTCAAAAAATGCTTGCCTATATGCAAATAGGAAATGAGATCTTCAAAGTGGATATCATAAATCAACGATGTGTACACAAGGCAAGAATGGTTTCAACCTTGCCGAGGGGAGTGAACTGAGAAGCTGTAGTCACTGTAGTCTTCCAGTTCCAAAACAAACACAAACTCGGACTCTTTC
>VSDK01008126.1:91911-104725 GCA_009767595.1 Symbiodinium kawagutii | reverse complement strand
TCTTTCCCCTTTTGTCAAACATTTTTGGAGGCCCTGTGCAAACATGACCAGTTGTCTTTGCGCATGTAGCATGCGACATCTGACATCTGATCCGTTGCCCCTGCCTCATCTGGCGCTTCACCCACACAAAGCTGAGGACGCCAACATTGAGTATAGCGCTCTGGCAAGGTCAAAAGAATGCTGCACAAACATCAATGAGGATACTGCATGCTTCTGACTGCATGGCACTTTGACTTCAAAAACGTGCGCATCAAAAAGCTAGACTTGAAGAGGAAATGACAGGGGTTTGGTGGGACTTTGTTCTTGTCTAATTGAGGCCGGGAAAGCAGCATAGATCAATTTCTGCGAAGAGTTGAGCGCCCTGCCAGGTCAAACGTTTTGTGATATGTCAGTATCCAAGGAATCTACTTGGCTCGCAAAAACTTCAATGCCCTACCCACATAGTAACAAACGGCGGAGACTGAGAGACGTCAACGGTTGGCCGTCCCCTGGTGATCCATCGCTGGCGTTGCCAGATAGAATGTTCGTGAGGTGAAACAGTCTCAAACCCATCCAACGTGAAGTTCAAGTCAAGCGTGGTGTTGACCCCAACCAAGTGCTTACAACAAAACATCAGTGTGATGTTCATGGCTTGCACCGTGCCACGCCACTCAAATCGTGATTGTTGAAGACTCGACAAAAGTCAGCAGAATCAATTGTTATGTAGGTCCGTTTTGCTGATGAGCCACTATCTGTCAACCCCTGCTGATTTGTAAGTATATCATAGTTTTTTTTCAATGTCGCACATCGCAATCACCAAATACGTGCAGCAAGTGCCAGGCGGAGACAAAATGATTGCCACTTGGGCAGCTGAGAGTTCAATTTGGGTGCGCGCTGGAAGCTGCGTGCAAGTGAAATTGGCATAGCAAGGGTTGCCACTTTGAGACGCCAAAATGTATGTGTGTGTGTGTGAATGACATGCCACATGGAGCCGAAGTGCCAAGAAATGTTGAAGTTTGGGGGGTGCTTTGGAGCTCGGTGAGGTGATGACTTCGAGGCAGCGCGAGGACATCGTTGTGGAAGGCAAGGAAGCTTCAACTCAGGACCACCGTTGTCAGTCAAAGCAGCAGAAGCAATGCACTGACCACTGTGTGAGCAGACTTCCGAACTACTTTGTCATCTTAGTCTTCGAATCCCTTCCCTCCCTTCCCTCCCTTCTCCCTCAAAGCCTTGGTAAAAATAGTTTTAGATGTGTGTAGTCAATAGAAAAAAATTGTCTAAGGCGTCGAAGGTCAAGGGAGCTTATGTGTCTCATTTCTTCGAGCAACTTCCAGATCCAAAAGTCAGAAACTGCGGGAAACGAAGCAAGAAACCGCACCTCCAATTGCCAGTTGACATTCCTGGCAAAGTAGAAAGCTGATTCTACAGCAGTTCTTTGGCTTTTCAAATGAGTATCATAACATGTTGCGTCTGCGGTCTGAATGCCAACAAGCAAGCCACATTCATAAATGAACATGAATTGAACATGATGCTTTGCCATGACTTTCTGAGATTTTACACGGCAAAAGGCTGGTCCGACTATGGCCTGGCTGGGAATTCTGGCACGAAGCCGCGCTGAAAAATCTCGATTGGCTTGGGTCTGCCTTCTGCATTCGGTGTCTTGCCAGTCTGCTTGGGACAGTGATTCTCCCATCAACAAAAGCTATTTGTTAAAAAATTGCCCAATCAATATGTTAGAGTGACATAGAGTGCCAAAACGGTACAATCTATTTGCAAATTCACTTAAGGTAATGATCGTATACACGTTGTCTCCATATGCCCATGCATGCGTGTATATAGAGCATGATAGATCGCTATGATGTGTGTGTGTGTGCGCGGATGATTTATGATCTTTCAGTCCCTTCATGTTGCTATTGCGTACAAAGCTTGAGAAGTTCAAATATAAAGGCAACTCATCGATTCAAACCTTGGCCCATCACTCTTTTGAGATGTTCCACCAAGTTGCACAATGTTTTCCTGGGATCCCTGCACTTAGTATGCAATTGTAATATATTGTAATCAGTGCGGCTCAGCCCCTTCCACTCCAACTCTTTTGTGCAAAAGCTTCTTCAGAAATCTTTGTTCTTCAGATCTCAGTAAACTTCGCCACTCAAAGTATGGAACTTCCACAATCTTCCATCCCAATCGCTTCAGCAATCGCATGCGAAGAGCAGGCAACCTTTGCCACTCTCCACTGGGCTGCTTTGTGTCGCTGGCATCCAAAGTGTCAAAAGAAGTCGACCCAACAGAACTAGAAAAAGGCATTGAGGCGGCCTCAACTTCGAATTTGGATTCTGCTCCAAGTTCATCCACTCGATCCATTCCATCCATTCGATCTACATCATTGAATACGAAATCGCCGTGTAAAGCTCCATGATCGAGTTCATCCTCAGCAATCCTACCCCACCCAACTCCGCTATCATCTGCCCAGGCTTCTCTTGGACCACGGAAAAAATCTTGTGGCGAACCGACCACAACTGCCACTTTCCACAATGGTATGGCCAAGGGTATGTCACAAGGAGGCGTTGGATGCATGACGCTGATTTCTGGCTTTCCTTCCTGCTCTTGCAGTACTTCATATAGAACCGCATGAACCTTTCGTTCCAAAGAGCGAAGGTCATGGTCTTGCACGTTTGACACCACGCTTGACACCTGTCAGTGGGGCATGGTACGAGCAGCCCAGCAAGTAATACAGCAAAGATGGCAGTGGATGAAAGTATGTATTTACATATCATACCTATATATATATATGTAATATATGTCTATCATTCTTTATATAATATCCTCACCAGTCCCTCATCAGACCTTCAAGGCTCAGAATTCCAACACACGCACCTGTGGAACTTGCTGGAGACGGACAAGAGTTGTTCCAGCTTCTGGGGAAAGGTCTTGGCTTGTCAACCTGAGAGCAATGGAAGGCATAGCCAACATAGAGACCGTCACCTGCACAAATGAAAAGTTTATTCGAGAGCAATGGGATCTTGTCCATTAAGGATAAGACATAATTCCCAAGCCGATTTATGAAGAGCAATGGGATCTTATCCATCATTGTCCGATGTTGTCCCTTTGAGTGCACACTGTGCGGGGAGCAATGCACACAGTGGAACGCATGAGGCGCATGTGACATATGGCGCATCTCTTTTTAAGTCCAGACGCGGATTCTGATGGGATCAGGAGGTGTAAAGCATCGGAAATCTCGCGTTGAGGAATTGCTGTGCACTCCTCTGAAATGCAATACTTAAAATTTCGAATGAAGCTAATCTCCTATTCTCCAGATTATTATCTCAAAAAAAGAAAAAATGTTGTTTCTAGAAAATAAAATAAAAACAATCTCTTGCCACGTGCCGCACAAACCATAGATTGTAAGTGCACTCCTGTGACTGCACTGGAGGTGTGGGGCGCGGTGAGGCACTGTTCTTATGCGCTGTGACCTCTCCGTGCAGGATCTGCAAAAAGATCTCATGTTGTTATGCCCTTTTCTCTGTAGAGCATATCTGTGAAGGATTCTTAAGTATCTCTTTCCTATATACGTTGTATAAGCATCAGATCTCTGTCTTTGCACAAAATTTATTTCTACAAAAAATTGGATTTCAGTGATGACCTCCGCACGGTATCCTTCCGTGCACAAGCAGTTCAAATCTAGCGAACACCAATCCAAATTGGCAACGCGCAGCAGTCAGCGAACCGACACAAAGTCAGGAAACAAAGTTTGCCACAGTTTCAGCGATCCAACACGCGCAATCTAGGCATGTGGCCATGTGAGCAAAAATTGTCCATGTTGCACTCATGACCTAAAATCAAGGAGATTTGTGTTTTGGCACTTTCTTGAAGGGGAGAGTATTGCTCCTCCCATGAAAATTGAAGCCTCTCATCCACACAGGCGTGAGCAGAACTGAACTTCACGACAAGGAAACGAGAACTTTGAAAAAAATGCCACCAGGGCAAAATTCCCATACACAAGATCAATGAAGAGGTAAGAGCCTAAATCTCTAAGTAGACGAGTATTCAAAACTTGAGACTTCCGGGCAAGGTCCAATAATTGCGTCTATGGGGGGTGAAATATTGCTCCGCGAGCCACCAACACATACGTAGCACGTTCATATTTGGGTTCCAACCCGCGGAAGGATTTGTCGGAACCATCAAGGCACTCTCACTAAACCCTTGAGTATTTGCGGCCTGTCTTGAGAGCACATTCCCCTCAGTTGCCCAAGGGTTTTCACCATTGCAAAATCCTCCACGTAAAGTGAAAAGTCAAGCGCCAAAAGCCGTATTCTCGGGTTCTTCGCTGTGGTGATGTTTAGGGGGGGGGGGGGGGGCGTTCTTTGTCTACAATCCGCTGTTTTTGATGTTTTTCGGGAAGTAACCCCCCCCAACCAACATTCACCGAACATGGTCAAGATGTGGCCAACATCAGGCCCAAACGCTCCACCATGGCTCCACTATATGCCAAGATGTGCACAGAAAAACCGTGCACTCATTTGAGAATTATTTTTCAATGCAAATGAGTCGCTCTCAAGGCCTTCATCACATCCACGCGCACACACCATGTCACAAGCTATCCTCTCCTTCCATCTCCTTCCATCTCCTTCCATCTCCTTCCGTCTCCTTCCATCTCCTTCCATCTCCTTCCATCTCCTTCCATCTCCTTCCATCTTCCATCTCCTTCCATCTCCTTCCATCTCCTTCCCTAACTCCTCTCAGGTCCTCAGCATTCCACGGTGCGGGCGGCCCTCGCCGCGAAGCGGTGCGAATAATTATCATCAATCGTCTCTGTATTCTCCAAGGGAAACGAATACCCGCATATCCAATGCCAAATCGATGCATTTTGGCGACGTTTGTAGAGACGGTCATTGTATACTGTCACTGTCTGCTCAAAGCTCTGCGCACGAAGTAAACTTCAAACCAAAACACTCAAATTCGATCGCAGCGCAGGTGGCCACCTGAGACGTGGAATTCAACAGTTCGAATTCAATGTCCAACTCTAACAATTCGATTCCTGTGACTCTAACAATACTCAACCCATGACCTGCTGGGGTGAGCCAGGCTGGAAACACAACTTTATGAACCATGGAAGTTTTGCTTAAGGTTGGCACAAGCCGCGCAGTATCTCTCGCCATGTCCCAACTGCTCGACCTCAAAATCGAACCAAAAAAACAAATAGGATACAAAATTTATATTACAAATAGTTCAATCACGGTTTTAAGATGTTTTAAGACCAGTTGGGGAAAAACCGAAACTCTTTCGAAGTTTCTCGACGGGACAATAGCTCAAAGCGTGACCTCTGCACACTGACTTCTTCATGACCAGGCAGGAGAAGGAAGCGCGAGAATTGAACAGGTAAGAAGCTGAATCCTAAATTTGATCTTTTTGAACATGTTTCCACACAGTAAGACTCTTACAGCTGTCAACAGAAACTTTCTGAGCACTTTCTTTTCCATCGCACCGCAGTGCCACGGTCATGCCGAGAAGCGAAAACCACGCGTCAAGGCTTTGCCACATGAGATTGCGCCTGGAGAACGTTTCTCTGGAAGATGCGCGAGTTGATCCACATGGCTTGGGGGTAAGATTCCAAAATCATACAGAAAAAGTAAAATCAAGATAAAGAACATGTATGTCACTGTATGTTTCTAATAATGTAGAATTGCAAATCGAATATCAAGTGCGCCAAATGACACACTCTTAGCTTCACCCACCTCTTGCCAAGTAGAAAACTTGACAAGTGAATTTGGCACCTTTTCTTGTTGTTTGCACATCTATGCTGCCCGTACAACTGCTCTGTGATGCTGCTCCTTTCTTGCTGGGTAACTGTTGGATAGAGAACACAGCTGGCAATGCAGGGGAGATCCATGCGTCGTGAATCAGGCAACAAAGCGGCCCCAACGAATGTGGATAGCAGGGCTGATTGCCACAACACACCGGTTGCTTTTTTTGGTATGTTCATTTTGGGTTCTCTGCTCTCTCTTATTTGGCCTGCGTAAATCTTGGACTTGTGCAATTCTGCATGGCCAATATGTGTGCAGAGGTATCTCTGCACCTATGACTCCAAGAAGTCTGTGTGGCTTTTGTCTTGGTGCCGGGTTTTGAAGTTTGGTTTGTGTCTTTGAAAATAGGCAGCAAGGACATCCAAATATCGAAAGTGGCGTGCCTCCAAAGACGAGGTCATGTCCATGTCTGTGTGTTTAGGTATGCAAAAAAACATATTCAATAGATAAATAAATAGATAGATAGATAGCTAAATAGTGTCTTTCCATATGCACACTATGTTTGCTATACAAAGTACGTCTGACCACTGAAACAAACATGTTTAACATTCTTGTCTCAGATCCCGGCTGCAAATCCCGAACCTGCTCTACATGTGGGGTCCCATGGGATGGATCAAATCGGGATGACATCAGTGAAGACATGAGGACACTCAAGGAGACGATTCCAGGAAGACTCTCGAAGAAACAAATGTTGTACCGAATAGTGCTTCATATTTTGAAAACCTAAAGCGTGTCAGCTGCACTGCTGCTTCTGGAGAAGGACCACTGTAGGCAATCCCGAGCCTTGCAATAGAATTGTCCAATGTTTTCCATTTTTTGTAACCTCTCTTTATGATTGCATAAGAAGCATCATTTTCTTTATGATTCTTTATATGATTCTTTTTATGATTCTTTATGTCTCTTTGGTGACTTTAAGAAGCCTTGAGACCAAGCTGAGGAGGTGGCAGCAGCTGTCGCAACGAACGCTCTCCCAAAGTCCGCACGTCTTGTGCGACGATTAGGGCCTGCATGCTTCGTTTGCCAAACTTACAAAGGATCTTTAGATATCTGTAGTGGAAGTTGTTCAAGTTGTTTGGTTTGGAGAGGACCCATGTAGCTGTCTAGTGTCATCCATCGGCCCATCAATCTGCACATCGTTCCATCTATGTCTTGCTGAATGGCATTGGTCAAGCAGATACATTCGTCGTCCCATAGCACTCTGTCATAGTCGGTTGAATACATGTTCAGCTGCACTATGCTCAATTTTGCTCCCTCTAGTGATTGCCAGCGAAAGTGAGATTCTTGTAACATCAGGCACATACTAAAGCAAAGAGTGGGACACTCTGGAAAGATGCGCTTTTGGAGACACCCTCGACAAGAGGCCGTTGAAAGGACATTCTCGGACAAACACGCTTGCAAAAGGACGCCGTAAGAGACACGTTCCAAAAGTACTCTTGTGGAGCTTCCACGACCAAGCGAGCGATGTATCTGGGGAGAATCGATTGGGGATGTACCTGGGGGGCATGGATGCGGGACCGCAGCTCCCTCTCTCCATCTCAGTGCAAGCAAAGAGCTGTTGAAAGCTGAAACGCAAGAAATCAAGCTGCTGAAAGCTGAAAACCCAGGGCGCGCCTTCATAGATCGTGTCAAAAACTCTGAGATTGGTGGCTTAAATGCTTCAGGGACCTGAGCCAAAAAAAATTCCGCAAGGTAAGCAAATGTGGCAAAGCAGAAACAAAGATGGTCATCCCACAGGTTGCAATCGGCAAAAGTAGGGAGGCAATCTACATCTTGGAAACTTGACAGTACTTCTTGAACAATCACCAAACTCGCGTTCTTTCCCTGTATTTCCTATGGCCAAATTTGCCAAAAGGTCGATCACTAAAAAACTGTTTTTTTCCAAGCATCACACTAAAAAAAATGTCAAAATGTTTGCACCATGCTGCACCTTCAACCTGACGCTTAGAAACGTTCTTGGCAAGCTTGCGGCACTAACTTTGCTAAAGCTGGGGTCATTGAAGGCCTAGGAATCAGTGAGGCTTCAACTGTAGCCTCGCCTTGTGAAGTGTTTAAAAATCGCCCTGCTTTGGAACCGGACTTCGAAGCCACTTGCGAACCCTGTTTGTTTCCGAGGCTCGCAAAGGCTCGTTTGCTTGTGAACGTTTTCCTTGAAACCTTGCTAAGGAATCGTGGCAAACGATTGTACCCTCTCTGATAAGCTACAAACCTCAAATGCCAGTCTCGCTTAGGCTTCTGAACTCTGGGGAGCTGGACTTGGAAACTCCTTCTAAACCAGCCACCTCCCTTACCTTCCTTGGAAACCTGCTCTCGAGAACGGAAACTTTGAAAGGGAACCCTTCGAGACATTCGCTTCGGCTTGGGAACCTGAGAACCTGGAAATTGGAGCTCCGGTTCCTGAAAACTGGGAAGCTGATGGAAGTTGACATGTTAAGACCTGAGCTCATCGTCCTGGACGCGAAAAAAGTGCCAAACTGCGGCTCATGGGGCCGGTGAGCGGAGATGTTAAGGAGTGCTTTGTTTTTCCTGCTGCCTGGGGAGGTGCAAGTTGACTTGTCTCATTGAGGGAAGCAAAGCAGCTGAACTCAGCACCTCTAAAACAGCTGAGCTCAGCTTTCAGAGATCCATGCACTGAGTGAGTTATGGTGGTCTTCCGTGAGTCTGTGACCCATTCCTGATCGCAAGAGATTTCTTGCTGATTCGCAGAGATAAGAGAAAGGTATGTCACAAGGATTGAAACGGAAAGTCTGAGACTTGGATTTTTTCTTCTAGAAAATACTTTGGTGGAATTGGAAAGGAAAATTGTGTGGCTTGAGGTATGAGAGGAGTGAAGTTTAAATAGATTTGGCCAAGGTTAGGAGAAGGAAAAAGAGGAAAAAGAGGGGGTGGACAGAAAGGCTCTGGGAAAACTGGAGCCTACAGGAGCGATGAATCAAGTTTCTGTTGCATGTGATTGCCACACCTGTGTGAGATCTCACTTCCTCAGCAACAGTGAAGAGTGACATGTGCAGTCGAAGGGAAGGAAGAGAACTGAATGGCCTGTGAACCAAAAAAAACTGGTGGCTCCAGAGGAGAACGAATATTCAAATGGACCCCTTTGGAAGCTAGCAGCATAGCAACAGGGTTTGAACGAGAGGGAAAGGAAGCTAACAACATGACCACAGTGGCTGAAGCATGCTGAAAAAAAGACTGTCCAGACTGCAAAACGGAAACCAAGCGATGGTCTGGGCAGCAGCCATTTATATCACTAACAAAGGCGTGCTCAGCGTTCGGAGATTTCGCAAGTCATGGAAACAAAAATTGAAGTGTCTCTCCCTCTCTCTCTGACGATTTTTCCGAGATCCCCTGAACGTAAGGTTCTTCATAGAGAAGCATGTGCCGATTGCCGATGACATACATCTTGGATATTGGATATCTGACATCTGCGAACTCTGGTCATAGTCTGCACAGGTTTAGTCATTTTTGCACATGTTTACATCTTTTCCGTCTTCCTATGTCTTCCTATGTCTTCCTATGTCTTCCTATGTCTTCCTATGTCTTCCTTACTTCTTCTTCTTCTTCTTCTTCTTCTTCTTCTTCTTCTTCTTCTTCATATCTGTTTCCTTCCGTCTTCACATTTTTGGGGCAGAGACAAGTTCAGGCGCACCAAGCTTTGCATAGGCGTAGATGGCTTGGGCCAAGTCCTGCAGACTCCCCATGGCCTTCCTTGAGAAGACTTTCATCAAAAATCTGCCAATAATTCAATTCTCCAACTTTCTAAACCCTAGAAATCCTAGACATTTAAAAAGCAAAAATGAAAAAGTCCAAAGTCCAGTACATTCCAGGCCATCTCCGCAAATGGAACTCCGGTAGCCTGCGCTTTCCCAAATTTTCCCAAGTTCTGCTCCTGAGGGTGTGCGATCTGTGAAGAAAATTCTGCTCCATCTGCAAGAGACTCTGCGGCCCCAGCATTGAGAGCCTCTGCAAAGCAGCTCCAAAAGCAAGAAACTCTGCATCACGAGATGCTTTGCTCGCTTGCTCTCTTGCTCTCTCATGTCCATGCAGTAATCTTAGAGTCCGTGAAAAATTGCTTGTTTCCTCTATATAAAAAATAGAAATAGGCCAGCAAAAAGAAATAGAAATTGGCTTCATTGCCTCCCTAATCCCCACGAAAGCTAGCAAAAAGAACTGCCAGAATTTGCTGGTGTGTGTGTGTGTGTGTTATAGCAGTTGCGGAAACTTATCCTCCAAATCCTGGCCTCCAATGAATTGCTAGCAAGCTTGGCCAACAAAGGCCAGTCCTAAGGATCTTGCATCAAGTATACAGTTGACCTTGAGGCTTAGACTTGCAAAGCTCATAGCCGGAACTCCGCAACTTGCAACCCTCAGCCCATGACGCGCAAACCAAGAAGTGCCCAAATGCGCAAGGCTGCAGCCTGCGACACATTTGCTTTGGCGGAACACATTTTGATCACACTCGATCTCCAACTTCTCATACCAAAAAACTTGTATGAGTTTTCATACGAAAAAATGCCAAACTTGCAGCATGCTTCACAGCTAGTGTTTCTGCTCCTTTTCCCACTCTTTCCTCTCTCGCGAACGGAGACCTGCTGCCTTTGCTAGTATCGTTGCCTTTGGAACTTTGATCATTACAATGCCTTCCCATACTTTGGGGATTGGCAATCTCTTCACATCTCTTTATTCTTTGACATCGCAAAGTTGTATTTTCTCCTTGGCTGTGGGCAGCGATCTGCTCTCAAAAACATTGAATTTGCAACTTCCATATCCACACCCAAGGCACTTAGATCCCGCCAAGCTATTGCCGACTGAATTTCTTGTTGTGATGGTTTTGCTATGTCTTGCTGAACGTTGTCCTTGAGCCAAGTTACTTCAAAGGAGCAGCCGCTTAGAGGAATCCGTGGAATTTCTTTCTCAGTCGCCTGGGAGCAAAGCCAAGAGCAAGGGAATAGAAACTGCTTCACTTGGCGCCTGTCAGGAATCTCCATGGGTTCGGGGACCAGGAAAGGACAGCAAGCCATCTTTGAAGCCGTCTCCTTGATCAAGTCGTCTAGAGCTTGTGGATTTTTTCCAATCCTCAGGTGTCACTTTGTGCAAAGCAAATCGGCAAAATCCTTCGATGCAGGCCATGGTGACCAGACTGCGGACAAGCATCTCAGAATTTATCTCCTGCCATCCCATTCAGTAATTCAGGCACGAAATATTTTGAAACCTACCCTTGCATGCAAAATCTTGCAAAGCTCGATGATTCCAGGATGATAATGCTATACAATATGTATATATATATATATATGATATTAAATCATATAACATTGTATTATTGGATTATGTTTTAATATATTTTATTATATTATCTTGTATCATATTATCTTATATCATATTATCTTCTATTATATTATATTATACTATATTGTCTTATATTATATCATGTTACATTAGTTTATATTATATCATATCATATCATATTATATTATATTATATTATATTATATTATATTAAATTATATTATATTGTATCATGCTATATTAAATTATATTATCTTCTAATATATTATGTTATATTATATTATCCTCTACTATATTATATTATATTGTACTATATCATGTTATATCATATTATCTTCTATTATATTATCTTATATTATATCATGTTACATTATATTAGATTAGATTAGATTATATTATACTATATCATATTAAATCATATTATATTATTTTATATCATATCATTATTATATTATATCATGTTTTATTAAATTATATTATACTATATTATCTTATATTATATCATGTTACATTATCTTATATTAAATTATATTATATTATATTATATTGTATTATATCAAATTATATTATATTATCTTCCATTATATTATCTTATATTATATCATGTTACATTATATTAGATTAGATTATATTATACCATATTATATTATATTATCTTATATTATATCATATCATATTAATATTATATTATATCATGTTATATTATATAATATTATATCATATTATACTATATTGGTTATATTATATCATGTTACATTATTTTAAATTATATTATATTATATCATGTTACATTATATTAGATTAGATTATATTATACCATATTATATTATATTATATTATATTATATTATATTATATTCAATCATATTATACTGTATCATGCTATATTATATTATACTATATTATCTTCTATTATATTATCTTCTATTATATTATCTTATATTATATCATGTTACATTATATTAGATTATATTTTATTATATTATATTATATTATATTTCATTATATTGTATCATGTTATATCATATTATACTATATTATATTTTATCATATTAAACTATATTATATTATATTATGTCATATTATATTATACTATACTATATTATATTATATTTTATTATATTGTATCATGTTATGTTATATTATACTATATTATATTATATCAAATTCAACTATACTATATTTTATTATATCATATTATATCATACTATACTATATTATATAATATTAATATTATATTATATCATGTTAAATTATATTATATTATATTATCTTATATTATATCATGTTACATTATATTATATTATATTATATTTCAAACACAAACCGAGGCCACCCATTTTGCCGGAGACGCTGGAGGAGGCGAGCAGGGTGACCGTCTCCTGGTTTTTCTAGCAGAAAGAAAATACTTTAGATAAACATGAATATATATGATATATATATATATATACATATATATATATGCTACCCCCCCCCCCAAGACCTACCTTTTTTAGGGGGCTTCAGGAAAATTTAAAAACTTTTCAAATTTCTAGGGATTCAAGATTCAAGATTCTGGGGAAAAATTCTTGAACCCAAGCCCTTAGATCTTGGGGTTCTGGGTACCAGTAAGGGCCTAGATTTAGAATTTTCCTCAGAATCTTGAACCCTCAAGACCGGCCTTTTTCAATACGGGGTAATATACAAATACTTGTAAGTAACATAGAGGTAGTATATAGAGGCAGCAAATGGGTAGTCTGTAAGCAATATGCAGGTA
>VSDK01008126.1:67715-90332 GCA_009767595.1 Symbiodinium kawagutii | reverse complement strand
CCTGGATTGAAGATTGAAGATTGAAGATTCTCAGAAAAGCTTCTTAGATCCAATCCTGGATTGAAGATTGAAGATTCTCAGAAAAACTTCTTAGATCCAATCCTGGATTGAAGATTGAAGATTGAAGATTGTCAGAAAAACTTCTTGGATCCAAGCCTGGATTGAAGATTGAAGATGGTCAGAAAAACTCCTTGGATCCAAGCCTGGATTGAAGATTGAAGATGGTCAGAAAAACTCCTTGGATCCAAGCCTGGATTGAAGATTGAAGATTGAAGATTGTCAGAAAAACTTCTTGGATCCAAGCCTGGATTGAAGATTGAAGATTGAAGATTCTCAGAAAAACTTCTTAGATCCAAGCCTGGATTGAAGATTGAAGATGGTCAGAAAAACTCCTTGGATCCAAGCCTGGATTGAAGAAGTTTTTCTGAGAATCTTCAATCTTCAATCTTCAATCCAGGCCTGGGACCTGGATTGAAGAAGTTTTTCTGAGAATCTTCAATCTTCAATCTTCAATCCGAAAGATTTTGCAATTAATTGCAATTAATTGCAAATTCTTTCCACTTCGACGGGGACTAAAAATGAGAAGAAATATAAGGGTTTAAAATTAGGAGGAAAATAGCCAAAAACACTGTAAATACCAATGAAATTGTAAAAAGTGTAGGTCTTGGGGGGGGGGGCGTTGGGGGGGGGGGGTACCATATATATATATATATATATATATATATATTTATTTATTTATTTATGTTCAAATATAATCATTGAGCTTCACTATTCGCGGACCATCACCGTTCACCCGAGTCTCTCCTTGATGGCACCTTCGATCTGCTCGCGCAGCATCTTGATGTCATCAAAATTGCTAGAACTTCCTCAGTGCATCGCAGGAGAACGTGCATCTTGAGACATCAATCAAGATATCCAACCTGTTAAAACAGCTTTTGGTCAAGAACGATGCTAGCCCAAAAACTATCTCAACGATTGCGGAAGACCTTGCCTTATTCTACCGATCCCCTCCTTACACCTTCCAGGAGTTTGGTTCTTGTCAGGTGTACGAGTCTGCTGCTCGTCCCTCCTACTAGTCTGCCACCCCGTCTACCAGTCTTTAATCACTTCCTGCTTACCCTGTCTGGCAATCCTGTTGAATGGTCAGACTCGAAAACCTTGGCATAAACACTTTGTAGTCTGAGTGAAAATACACTGTAGTAGCGCGAAAAAATGAAAACAACAATCATCTGTATGGCTCAAGCAAACCCATGGTGCATCTTTGGTCTCAGATGCTTCACACTCGTTGCAACAGATGTAAGCTTTGATCATGTGCTGCCGCGTTTGAAATACGTGCATCTTTCAATGGTCTCACCATCATTTCTGTGGTTCCATGTATGGAATTTCTGTGTTTTGCACACAAACAATGTTTTCCATGTATTGAGTTTCTGTGTTTTCTTCTGTTTTCTTCAGAAACGATCCTTTTCTGAATTCATGTCTGAGTTTCTGCTCTCAACGAGAGCCGTGTCGAGTTCTCGCACGTAATCTCTTCGGACATCCGGCATAGCCTTCAACAGCTTCTGCATTTTTGGATGCCTCCGCTGCACAGGCACAGTCCAACCGGCCGCCAAGACCTCACACCTGGTTCTAGGAAACGCATAGCCTACGAGTCTAACACGAAGGTTTCCATAGAGACTCTGTGCACTTCCGCCGCTTCTGTCCACATGCCAAGGCATCAATCGCCAACCACGAACTGTGAGCAATCGCATTAGCTGAATCGGAAAACTGCGCCCCTAAAAGCTCGAAAGTCCATGTCTCAGAGGGTCTCTGTTTCGATATAGGCACTTGGTGGGTCCAAGATTGGCATTGACCCCAAGACATGACAAGAGAAAATGTCACAAAGGCCGAAAAAGCAATTCCTCAAACACGATGTGTGCATGTGTGCATACTTTTGAAGGACGGATATCTTGTGAAACTGTTTCCTTCAACGTGCAGACCTGGCCCAAATTCCAAACGAAAAGCAGAAAGCGGAGAAGATCGGAGAAGCGGGGTCCCAAGATGGGTCAAAATTGCACACAGCAAGGCCCCCACCTGTGGACCCAAGAAAGATGGACCCACGACACGAAAGATCGCGCTTCACACGGACCCACTCTAGCAACACAGCACAAAGAACGATCACATTTGGTTCCTTTCGACCTAATTCAAGACTTTCTGCTTTAAGCCAAATCACGTTGAAAGTATGTCGGAGCTACTAGTGACATTTGCCTTCGTACCCTTGGCTTTTTTTTTCAGAAGTGAAACAAATTGTAAAAGGCATACTAATTGACTGCCACTAAGTTTCCGCATGAGTTCGGTAGTTGAAATCAAGCGTGCATTGTGGTTGAGAGCGGTAAACATTTTAGCAATCATTGAGGGAGACATGGACAGCCTTCATTTTGAGGATGAGTGGGAGGGGACACGCCAAGTCTTCTAGCTAACTTCAGGCATGGTTGAAGAGCCTACACCCGGTAGCGGAATACTTGACACCCCAAAGCAGAACTGGCAAGGTTTGAAGGCAGAAAAAAGAGCGTAGAACATCTGGTCTACAAGTCCTGTATGTATAAACATGATGGACGTACTCTGGAGGCGAATGCATCCATTGAACGTGTGCTGTTTTTGAGATTTCTTATAAACAGCAAATTAGTGTTTAGATTATGCCGAGGGTGCTGTTGGACATCTGTATAGATCATAAGTCAACTGTGTCAACAAAACAAAGGGCACAGAGAGTTTTGCGGCACATAAATAAATGGCTGTCCGCGTCCATGTCTTCGCAGAGTCCTGTGGATGGATTTGATTGGTCTTGGTCTTTCTGAGGGCCCAGCATTGTAGAAATAAGTTTTTCAGCTGTCAGGCCGCCCCAAGGGTCACCTATGGGCGGAATCAACTAGAAGTGAAGACCTCGAGGACTTGACCAAAGTGATCAAATAGAACATAGAGCACAGCTGAAAATAATGATGCACAATGTTTTTTGTCATTGAACAGTTCAAAGATCCGCATTGCAAGCCACAGCATTCCGCCATGTCCAAGCACAAAGCCAAACCTGAATGCGCTGGTTCACCTGCAAAGGAAACTATCAGATTGCCTCGGCCACGAAGCTTTGGCATCAATGGCTTTCACTCCTTTCACCTGTAATTCATTTGACACTTAAACAGAACTTAAACACTTGTTGTCAAACGGTTTAACACTTGACACTCTCACCAAACATTGATTTGTAAATATTGGGAAATAAAAGGAATGTGTATTTGAATGTATATCTTTCTATTTAGCTGTTTATTTGATACTTTTCTTTTTCAGGCAATTTCTTTCACACTCAAAACAGATCTGAAACACCACCAGTTTTCTACTCTGAGGTGCTGCACCTAGGCCACCTGAAGGCATGGTCACAACGCCCGCACGGAACACACTGTTTGGTCCAAGGCTGCAGAGAGACGGATCACATGGTCCCAGCAACAGCAACACAGGACGCAACACATCATGTAAAACAATAGGCATGTATCCTGCATAGCATACATTAGCATACACTAGCATACAGTAGCAAATTGCATTGGGAAGATCAGCATGACTTTGAGAATAGTCCAACCCTGTGAGCCTCTGAGCTTCAAGTTTGAGGTATAAATGCAAGTCCAATGAGTCCAATGAGTCCAATGTCTCTCTCCTGTGTCTGCTGGTGACTTCAACAGGGAAGATTCAAACACAGGCCCGCCTGCTCGTCGTACGGAACAGATCGCATTGAAAGCGTCCGTTGCAAATCACGGCTCAACAAACGGAATCTATACCTGGAGGCTGCTGTAAGCGGAAAAATGTTCTCAACTGACGACATGGTACCTGCCTTAGCTGGGACAGGGGGATGACGCTCCGCAACTGCGCCAAAGATTGTGCAATCGCAAGCGTCTCTGCACCTACAAAGCCGCTGCAATCCCAAGCCTAGTTTACCAGCAATACATCCTCAGACTTTAAGTTGAATCACGAACCGACCGCATCTCAAGAATCTTTATCTTCTAGCCTTTTGTCAAGCAACATTGCTCATGTCTTACTCCATCTATTTGGTCCTGCCTCGCGTATGCAAACGAGCTCTTGAAGTGCTCCACAGGTTTTCTGCAACTCCCTTCGAGGGAAAGTCACTGAAAATTGCTTAAGTGAAAGCTTTGCCAGGCCTTGTTTCCCAAAGCAGAACGAAAACCAGACAAGAATCCAACAATGTCTCGTGCAGAATAGTGAGAAGGTTGACTCCTGCTGTCAAAAATGCAGAGCTTGCCCATATAAACATTACAAACATCCCAGATTCAAAAGAAAAGCAGTCCTGAGGTGTGTCAAGGCAGCACGCAGCAAACCTGTAGACAGAAGGCCGTTTTGAAGAACTTGACTTGGGAGCAGCAAAAAAGCTTGCAAATGTCTACGTATGCAAAGACCTTAGAGTATGCTATACCTTCTATTCTTTAAGACGTGTAGACTGCACCAGAGCGTTCCTCGCTAGTTCTGTTTGTTGCCGAGCCCAAAATGAT
The DNA here is from genome assembly GCA_009767595.1 of Symbiodinium kawagutii. Classification (NCBI taxonomy): domain Eukaryota; class Dinophyceae; order Suessiales; family Symbiodiniaceae; genus Symbiodinium; species Symbiodinium kawagutii. The sequence goes on along the minus strand of VSDK01008126.1, from coordinate 85,812 downwards.
CTCATGATTTGTTGCACAAGAAATTTTAGGCGCCGGTCCCTTGGCCAAACCTTCAGGAGGGGACTGAAGTGCGAAAGGCCGCAACACTTGTGCCACTTGCCTGATCACGTGAGCATTGTTCAACAGCCCCACAGCTGTACAGTGCAGGTATGTATGTGCACATGTCCAGACTGTGTCAAAAACCTGGCAGCAGAAGAGTTAAACTATTTGTTAAGTGCGAATCTAAATCGACCACGATAGCACCACCACTGTGCATTTTTTCCCTAACAGCGATACTTCGCTACGGGTCTTTAGCTTAGATTAGCTCTGGTGTGATCCGGCGCAGCTTCAACATTCCGGACAAGGTTCCAGAGGGTTCGGGTGCAGATACTTGGTGGGGCGCTCCAGAAGGTTCAGGCGAAGGGTTCCGCTGCAGATGCATACCTAGGTTCCGGAGAGTTCTGGGCAGATAAGTGATCAGGTTCTGGAGGGTTCCGGTGCAGAAATTTAGTCAAGTTCCGGAGGGTTCTAGTGCAGATGCCGGATTTCCTCCGACGGCAAAACATTGTTTGCTGCGGGGTCTTCAGTCCACATTGGCTCCCGTGCCATCCGGTGCAACTTTCAAACTGGATCCCGGCACGTTCGCGACATCCACCCCGGGTTCTGCAGGGTTCCAGTGCAGTTCAGGAAAGTTCTGGCAGGGTCTCCTTCAGAATCCACTTCGGGCCCATCCACGTCCAGTTCTGGAAGGTTCCCGCGCAGCATCTAGATTGGGCTCAGTGAAAAAGATGTTTCAGGTTGTCTGGAATGACAAGTGCTAGGAGCAAGAGGGGTTGCAAATGGGTCATGTGCAAAGTTAAGACGCGGGCAGTGTGGAAGAACATTTTGCATGAGTGGTTGTGTGACTGGCATCGTCCTCGTCTTCTCCGTACTTGTGACAGGTTGCGTCGGTCTCTTCATCGCGCTGACCCGACCAACTCGTTGGCCAAAGGTTCACTTTTGCCTGGCGTGGGTGAGAACACCTTGTGTGTTTTTCGTGGACATGTGGCTGCTTGGGAGAGTAATTCTTCTCCGATGTTGCGGAAATCTGCTCTTGCTACTGGTTGCAGCTTTTGGTGGAAGTTTCCGAAGTCTCGTGATCTACCTCCTGACGATCCTCGCTTGTTGTGCATGTGTGGTGCTTCGAAACCTTCCAGGGCTCACTTGGTGTGGCAGTGCAGTCACACCGCGCATCTTCGTGCACAGTGGCGTTTACCGACAACAAGGTTGGAGGAGCGTCTCTTTGGTATTGCAGTTGAGGAGTGTCCCGCGCCCGCAAACTTGGCGCCTTTCGATGATGAGCAGTTGATTATAGCTTTGACTCAGGATGCTGCAGCGTCCGATGGCTCCATTGTTGTCGCTACAGATGGTGCTTCCTTGGATCACATTGGTGCTTGGAGTATTGTTGTGCCTCGTTGCTCGCTTGACTTCGCACATGGTTTACACAATGAGGATCAGGGTGCTTATCAAGCAGAGATTTGGGCGATTGTGCGTGTGTTGCAAGCTGCATTGCGTGCCGCTACTTCTGGAACTTTGATTTCTACGTTGTTGGTGGTGACCGACTGCACTTCTGCAATCAGTGCTTTCGTTTGTGGTGCCGGTGCTGCCAAGCGCTTGGCCAGGTTTTGCAGACACTTGACTTTGCAATGTGAAGCTTGTGGTATGGTGCTGACTTTTCAGTGGATTCCTTCTCACAACAAAGTTGTCCGGTCATGGACCAACTTGTGCGAATTTCCAGAAGAAGTCCTTCGCAGGTGGAATGCTCTGGCTGATGTTGCTGCTAAACAACATCTCGGTCAGTTGTGCTCAAGCTCGCCACGTGCCAGTTGGGCCAGAGCTCGAAGAGAAGCGTTTGAGTGGGAGCTGCAGACTGTTTCCATGGTAGCCCGTGTGGCTACTGAGTTTGAAGCCTTTGCTCACTGAGGTTATGCGGTTTCTGACAGCCAGGACTTCGGCATCCTGCTGTTCTTCACATCATCATCATCATCATCATCATCATCATCATCATCATCATCATCATCATCATCATCATCATCATCAATGAATTCAAAAGGAGGTGCATGGGCTTCATACAAGCTCCGCATACAAATTGTGATGCTGTCGGGGATAGCGCTTGGTTTCTTTAGAGGGGGAGGCCAATCCCGCTCACAAGGCTACTCTTCTGTTTCGACTGTAGATTTTAAGAGTCATGCAATCTTGAGCATGTACACATCTTTACCCAGTGTCCATAAACATCTACGTCTGTGTCTGTGGGTCTGTGCGTGTATACATGGAAAGCAAAAACATCAACAGCAGGGGCATCTTTTGGAAGCAAAACGTAGTTTGAGCCAAAAATGTATCAATATATGTGGATACATGTAGATCATGTAGTCAGTAGACACACGGATGTAGTCTTTCGGCTCAGCAAGGCAAAGGAAACCTGCTCAGTCATTGTGTAGGGCTGAAGAGCTGCCAGCATTTCGGACGTCTGGGCCACAACCACAAGCAGATTTGGGAAACTGTTCGTTTGCCTTCTGCTTGCAGATAGGTTGGACAGCATCATGAAAACACCTCTTTAGGGACAAAAAAAGAAAGCTTCCGGAAAGGATATCAGGTGCAATTCTTCCAAAGTAGAATTGTCATCGTTTTGTGGAAGCACAAGGCTCCTAGAGGGAGCTTTTACGTGACTGACATGTACTGACCGTGTGTAGGGCACATAAGGCCAGTTGTTTAATCGTTGCGAAGCCCGGTGGAGCTGGCAAAGAGCGGTACGTGCAGGTCCTTTAATTTGGCGAAGATTCAAGAACTACTAAAGAACTACTAGAGTTTAATTGACTACTAGAGTAGTTTCAATTTGTTTCAATTTGTTTCTAGTAGTCATTGTAATCTCATTGTGCAGTCCTTCAGAGCGTCCCAATGGTGATCTAGTACAGTGCATACGGCACGGGGGTGGGAGGTGGTACTCAACCTGTTGGAGGGGTGGACAAATAGCGGACGAACACCATGTATACATATCTTTTTATGTGGGTACTGAGGTATATCTATGATATAGCTCTACATGTATGCAACTATGTAATATACTGTACATGTCACGATGTCACAGAAATGATCGTGTCCACTGGCCTGGGTGTCCAAGAGCATTGCATCATGGAACAGGCAGCTTGTTCACCGAGCTGCTCCAGTGGGCTCCCACCTTTACTGAGAAATGCATAAAAAAGCGGCAACATAATGCATAAAAGCATTTAAAACCATTGAAAAACATATAATGAATGGAATAAAGATATATTTTTTCTATGAAGAAAGTTGTTGGGCCAGTCTCCGAGACAGAAACCCCACGAGTTGGCGATGTGTCCAGCCTTGGCTTCCCAATTCTGGAAATTTCAATCACTCATAGGCTTACTCGGTTCATCGATGTTCCTTGATGTGCATTGATGTGCATTGATGTGCATTGATGTGCATTGATGTGCATTGATGTGCATTGGTGTGCATTGGTGTGCATTGATGTGCATTGATGTGCATTGGTGTGCATTGGTGTGCATTGATGTGCATTGATGTGCATTTATGATCATTGATGTGCATTGGTGTGCATTGATGTGCATTGATGTGCATCGATGTTCCTTGATGTTCCTTGATGTTCCTTGATGTGCATCGATGTTCCTTGATGTTCCTTGATGTTCCTTGATGTTCATTGATGTGCATTGATGTGCATTGATATGCATTGATGTTTCTTGATGTGCATTGATATGCATTGATGTGCATTGATGTGCATCGATGTGCATTGATGTGCATTGATGTGCATTTATGATCATTGATGTGCATTGTTGTGCATTGATGTGCATTGATGTGCATTGATGTGCATTGATGTGCATTGATGTGCATCGATGTGCATTGATGTGCATTGATGTTTTGTTGTGCATTGATGTGCATTGATATTCATTGATGTTCATTGATGTGCATTGATGTGCATTGATGTTTTGATGTGCATTGATGTGCATTGATATGCATTGATGTTTTGATGTGCATTGATATGCATTGATGTGCATTGATGTGCATTGATGTGCATTTATGATCATTGATGTGCATTGGTGTGCATTGATGTGCATTGATGTGCATTGATGTGCATTGATGTGCATTGATGTGCATTGATGCGCATTGATGTGCATTGATGTGCATTGCTGTGCATTAATGTTCATTGATGTTCATTGATGTTTCTTGAAGTGCATTGATGTGCATTGATGTGCATCGATGTTCCTTGATGTTCCTTGATGTTCCTTGATGTTCATTGACGTGCATTGATGTGCATTGATGTTCCTTGATGTGCATCGATGTTCATTGATGTTCATCGATGTTCATTGATGTGCATTGATGTTTCTTGATGTGCAATGATGTTTCTTGATGTGCATTGATGTGCATTGATGTGCATTGATGTGCATTGATGTTCCTTGATGTTCCTTGATGTTTCTTGATGTTCCTTGATGTTTATTGATGTTCATTGATGTGCATCGATGTGCATTGATGTGCATTGATGTTCATTGATGTGCATCGATGTGCATTGATGTGCATTGATGTTCCTTGATGTGCATTGATGTTCATTGATGTGCGCTGATGTTTCTTGATGTGCATTGATATGCATTGATGTTCATTAATGTGCATTGATGTGCATTGATGTGCATTGATGTGCATTGATGTGCATTGCTGTGCATTGATGTGCATTGATGTGCATTGATGTTCCTTGATGTTCCTTGATGTGCATTGATATGCATTGATGTTCATTGATGTGCATTGATGTGCATTGATGTTCATTGATGTTCATTGATGTGCATTGATGTGCATTGATGTTCCTTGATGTGCATTGATGTTCATTGATGTGCATGGATATGCATTAATGTTTCTTGCTGTGCATTGATGATCATTGATGTGCATTGATGTGCATTGATGTGCATCGATGTGCATCGATGTGCATTGATGTGCATTGATGTGCATTGATGTTCCTTGATGTTCCTTGATGTGCATTGATGTTCATTGATGTGCATGGATGTGCATTGATGTGCATTGATGTGCATTGATGTGCATTGATATGCATTGATATGCATTTATGTTCATTGATGTTCATTGATGTGCATTGATGTGCATTGATGTTCCTTGATGTGCACTGATGTTCATTGATGTGCATGGATGTGCATTGATGTGCATTGATGTGCATTGATGTGCATTGATGTGCATTGATGTGCATTGATGTTCCTTGATGTTTCTTGATGTGCATTGATATGCATTGATGTTCATTGATGTTTCTTGATGTGCATTGATGTTCATTGATGTTCATTGATGCGCATTGATGTGCATTGATGTTCCTTGATGTGCATTGATGTTCATTGATGTGCATGGATATGCATTAATGTTTCTTGATGTGCATTAATGTTTCTTGATGTGCATTGATGTGCATTGATGTGCATTGATGTGCATTGATGTGCATCGATGTGCATTGATGTGCATTGATGTTCATTGATGTGCATTGATGTTTCTTGATGTGCATTGATATGCATTGATGTTCATTGATGTTCATTGATGTGCATTGATGTGCATTGCTGTGCATTGATGTTTCTTGATGTGCATTGACAGGCATTGATGTGCATCGATGTGCATTGATGTTCATTGATGTTGGTTGATGTTCGTTGACGTTGGTTGACGTTCGTTGATGTTCATTACTTTGTGTTCATGAATGTTCATTGATTTTCACAGTCCAATTTTCGCCAACCTCCAGCTTAGGCTGTCTAAGGGTCTTGCCGCACCAAGTGCAGAGGACATCATCGCAAAATCTTCTGCTGAGAAGAAAGGAAGACCTTTCACACACGGCAATTTTGTCTGCACGTTGACAATGTGCATTTGCATATACAGTGTATGTGCACGACCGCATCAAATCAGAGTGCAAATAATGAAACGAAATCTTGGACAAAAGCGTCAAACCAACGTGCAGGAGGAAGACAAGAAATGCTGTCAAAACATTCGGAGGGCACACTGCACTGATGCCTTTGCAAGTCCATGAAAAAGCTCTTCACCTTCTCAAAGATGCCGAAAGGATGGGATACACTCGCTCTTCATAATCAGTAGCAGTAGATTAGATGCTCATTCTCTACAACAGCTCGCAGAGCAAGCAATAGATTGTGAGAAGTTCGTGAGAGTATCCCTGCGTTCGCTTTGAGCTTGGCACTGAAGTGACTCAACTTCACAAAAGCGGCTGCGCTCGCTGAAAGCCCCTGTGGAGCCAACCACAACCATGCAGGCGCAGAAAGTAAAAGCTACGTGATATCAAGGCAACCAAGGGAAACTCCAAGGGAAACTCCAAGGGAAACTCCAATTGAAACTCCAAGTGAAACACCAAGAGAAACTCCAAGGAAAACTCCAAGGGAAACTCCAATTGAAACTCCAAGGGAAACTCCAAGGGAAACTCCAAGGGAAACTCCAAGGGAAACTCCAATTGAAACTCCAAGGGAAACTCCAAGGGAAACCCCAAGGGAAACACCCAGAGAAATTCCAAGGGAAACTCCAATTGAAACTCCAAGTGAAACACCAAGAGAAACTCCAAGGGAAACTCCAAGGGAAACACCACGGGAAACACCAATTGAAACTCCAAGGAAAACTCGAAGGGAAACTCCAAGGGAAACTCCAAAGAAAACTCCAAGGAAAACTCGAAGGGAAACTCCAAGGGAAACTCCAAGGAAAACTCGAAGGGAAACTCCAAGGGAAACTCCAATTGAAACTCCAAGGGAAACTCCAAGGGAAACTCCAAGGAAAACTCCAAGGAAAACTCGAAGGGAAACTCCAAGGGAAACTCCAAGGAAAACTCGAAGGGAAACTCCAAGGGAAACTCCAATTGAAACTCCAAGGGAAACTCCAAGGGAAACTCCAAGGAAAACTCCAAGGAAAACTCGAAGGGAAACTCCAAGGGAAACTCCAAGGAAAACCCGAAGGGAAACTCCAAGGGAAACACCAAGAGAAACTCCAAGGGAAACTCCAAGGGAAACTCCAAGGGAAACTCCAATTGAAACTCCAAGGAAAACTCGAAGGGAAACTCCAAGGAAAACTCGAAGGGAAACTCCAAGGGAAACTCCAATTGAAACTCCAAGGGAAACTCCAAGGGAAACTCCAAGGGAAACTCAAAGGTAAACACCAAGAGAAACTCCAAGGGAAACTCCAAGGGAATCTCAAGGTCTACAAACTACAACGGTATTCCATGCGAGCCAATCCTTCTATCTGGCGCCCTGCACACTTTCCAAACAATAATCATTGACCAGCCTGAGGTTGTAAATCCTCCAATTTCGTCAAAAGCTGCGCCTTTCAAAATTGTCAAAATCATGCCAATGGAACAGCCTCACTTGTGACGCAAAGTCTTCAATGCCGTTTTCAGCTCCATGAAAAGGAGCAAATCCAGGAGTATTTCTGCAAACATCTCGTCTTTATCTGCGAAGCAACTAAACATAGCCTCGCGTCTCTAGTGCTTACTATGTTTAAGGACAATGACAGCCCAAGTGCGTTGAGGAGTGACATTGGCCAAGGCTGCATCTTTGCCTCGAGTCTGCTTAGAAGCAGTCTACCCAAATCATCTTCTTCCGAGCGGAGCATTGGGCAAATCTCCTTCGTCCTCTCAGCATCTCCAAGGTTTTGCATGCTGACGCTTCCATTTTCGTGATCAAGATCAGTGGCTCATTGCCAGAGTGCCAACAAACATGACAGGAATCCCAAAAGCATTCACCCGGACCGACTTGCTCAAGGTGGCTGCTGCACGCCGATTTCAGAAAGAAAAGCCAAAAGGGAGGACTCAAAAAATACAACAACAATAATAGTGAAAACAATTGAAAGCAATAAAATTGACCAAATGACTTCCTTGTTGTGGAAAAATTCACTCTGCAAAGTTTTCCTGGCTGGACTCACGCGTGCCATTGCGCAAACCACATGACACACCTGAGGTGAAGTAAAGACGGTACTGAGCACGTCTTTGTATTCGTCGCCTTTCTTTGAAGACATTGTTTTCAAATCTGATTCTGTGAAAGTCTGAGAAGTGGACAGAGAGACCACCCAAGGAGGGAGACACCTCACAATCTCTCCAGGTCTCGAAAGTCCGCTGAAACAGCTGTATATATATATATATGTCAACATGAAACATTAAGACTTTGTCGGCCCTGTGCTGACTATCCTCTAAGGACCGTGGTACAAATGCAATCACGTTCTGCAATATATAATATGCAGCTGCACATCCCCGTAGTAACCTTTTCCTGGTTCCAGCCCCATGGCCCAACCGTCCCTCCAAATGTCGAAAGATTATGTGCTTGTTAATCTTTCCAAATTTGAAACCGGAAACCCTGGAAAGATGGTAAGTAAAGCATGCGTAGAGAGATGGGAGCATTCGACACCTGTTATTCCATCAAGTTCCATCTTACGGTGTGACTTGCTACAGCAGCAAAAGAAGAGGATGCGGGATGTCTCGAATGGCATTATTGATAGCTGAGAATGAGACGTCTGACACTGCATGCAGCAGGGTTGAAAATATGGCATTGGGATCCTTCAACTCGCACGGAAGCTCACATTGTGTTGCTATTTGACTCGCTTTGTCTATGTAAACTGCACAAGCATCCACTCCCCTTCTGTCCTTCTTGACAAATCTCAATTTGGCCAAGTCTGCAACTGCAAGGGACAATTGAATCCTTGCAAAGCGCATGCCAATTGTGTTTTTGAATCCTAAGAATCTGCATCTGCTTTCGTAGTGTAGTGACTTGCTCAGGGATGTACGGGCTCAATGCCTGCCCCCCAACGCCCACGTTACCTCAGAGAACGTTTTGGGTTCCCAGGTTCGCCAAATCAGTGGAGGAAATCCAAAAAATGCTGCTGGACGTGCTCGCGTGCTAGTGCGGCTGTGTGCGTGTGTGTGCGCGAGCATGGTCCGGATTTCATTGAAACCTCTGCAGGCAGGATTTAGTCGGGCATCCAACCGTAGAGGCTGGAGTGACCCGAATGTGACATGGCCAGGTCAGGAATGCAAATATATCCATGCTCATGTCAGGATGTTGTGCCCACCAGCAAGATTTCAAAGATGTTGATTCACATTGCACATGTTTTCTATCATTTCACCTTGGGCATCAGCTCACAGGGTTCCCTTTTCCAGCGCACTGGCCATAATGGCGGACTGATTTGGCTGAACCTTCCAGGGTTAGGATGCAGTTCTCATAGTTTTTGTTTTCTTGGTTGGCCTGCCAGTTGATTTTGGGAGCACTGCTCACTCTCCAAGAACTTTTTTGCGCCATGTTATTGCCAGACCGCAGCCCCCCTTCCAAGTGCAAGTTCCGATGCCCAAAGTTGTGCCAGTGGCATGAAAAACACTTTTTGTTTTTCTGAAATAAAATGTGAATTTCCTTGGAGTAATACCATGCTATGCATCTTGGGCAATACGTAAACACATCGAGCATGCTGGGAACACTGCAAATGCAAAGAAACTCAGGGGTGTCCCCTGGGGCTACCCTGAGCCCGTCTCAAATCTGACATGTGGAGCCGTGGCACGTCTTTTGCACCTTGAGCTTGGCGTGTCGCGCATTCCAAACCACATGCTGCCCAATTCTGGAGGAAACCCGTCGTGCTCTGTGGGAACCATTCCTGTGATCGTTTGTCTGTGTCTGTGTGTGTGTGTGCAACCCTGTTTTTAAGGGATTCCTTGTAGCGCGTTCCACTTCTCACACGAAGGGCAAAAGCACCAGGGCAAGTCTCCTGCCTAAGAATACACTTGCATTTGGTGGTGAAACCAAACCTGATCAGTCTGGCGTACCTGCGTGGTTAAACTAGTTGGTCAAACTCAAGTTGTCTCGTACGTGTTTCTGGAAGAAAGAATTGTGGCACAGCTGTCGGATTTTTCAGAGAATCAATCGTCCAAGGAGTTGCCAGATGCACCCATACCCACTGAATCATTTCATCTTCACATCATCCTATGCAGCTTTGCATTTGCTCAGTGTGCGCGCACGCGTCGTGTGCGTGTGCGTGTGCGAGTGCGTGTGAGTGTGTGTGTGTGAGTGAGTGAGTGAGTGAGTGAGTGAGTGAGTGAGTGAGTGAGTGAGTGAGTGAGTGGGTGGGTGTGTAGCACATCCCAAATTCTCAGAGTGAATCCGTGAACTATTCAAAATTGCAGTTCGGGGGCACGTTGTCAGCATGCAACACACATCCCAAGAGTCTGCGCATAATGCTGGAAAGCGGGATTGGTCACCCTGGTCTACCTGCAACGTCGATCATCGCCAATAGTTTGCTATGTTGTTGGAACTGTTTCCCAGCATCATTAGCCTTTGCATCTAATTGCACAGGTCTTCTAAAGTAAGTGGCATGGGAATAGGAAATCCCACATCAAGATACATCAAGTGTTTGTTCTGGAAGCTGATTCGATGTTTGCACATTCACAAAGACAAGCTCTTGGCACGTTGCAGATCGTTGCAAAGGCCAGGCTTCATCAGGCTTCAACCATGCCCAGGTTCTCAATGGTTCTCGTGAGTCCAAATTCTCCCCATATTTTTTCATGTCCGTGGCTTTTGTCATTTTGCCTTGTTTTGCCTTGTGGGACCTTACAGGACTCCTTACAGGACTGCCAAGACTACAAGATATCTGAGACAAGGGCCAGGGCGGCCAGATCCAGGAGCCACCTGGACACAAAGTTTTGCTCCTCATGTTGCCCTGATGTTCCTACATATGGGGACCCCATTTGTGTCCTCTATGAGTCCTCTCTATGAGTCCTCTCTATGGGTCCTCTATGTCTCCCTGAAAAAGTTCCCTCTTTGAATCTCTGATACTGTCATACTAATGGCAACACCTCACACTTTTTGGAATGGCAGGTGTTTCGCAATTCACAAACATTCACACACCGTGAAGCATATCTTTCACACAGCCTAGCTCATATCCAAAGCAAAGCTTCCCAGTGCTGTCATTGAAGTTCAGCAAGCTTTCAGTATCTTTACGGGAGCAGCGTCCCTTGCCTTGAGGATGAAGGTGGATGACCAAACTTCCAAGAGAGCGCGGTTTCCAATGTGCGCCGAAGCAAGTCCGTGCAAAAGCTCGCACATGTCTTGCAAGGAGCAGCTCGGCATCAAGGAGATCATTTGGGGCAACAACGGGGTCATCAGGAGTTGTCGTTCAAGCAAGGAGAAAGCTGCTGTCGGAAGCTTTGAGTATCCAGCTAGAATCGATACCAAGTCTCGTGCTCGCATCTGCTCACTTGCTGCTGCACGAGTGACTTCACGTTGTAGATGCAAGACAGAATTGGTTCCATCTGCACCTTCAAGGAGGTTCAAGGCACCCATATCTAGCAGTGCACTTGCCAATTGCCGAGGAGTGCATGTGCCTAGTTCGTCGATCAGTCGAGCTTGCAGCCATTTTGCAAAGGTCATTAGCTCCGGTTGCAGGAATCCGTCGCCAGATCTTTCACTGCCTCCCCTCCTTTTACATAATGACAATGATCTCATTAAGGAAACCAGTCCAGTGGTCTCTAGTCGGTGCCCCTGCTGCTCATGATTCTGAAGCTGCCAATGAGCCCTTGTCCATACTGAACCAAGTGATGCATTCACAAAACTTCTGAAGACTGCCATGAAGCGGCATAGCTGGGCAATGTCTGTAGGGTTGAAGGCCCTGAGGCTTCCTTGTTCCCCGGCAAAAAGCTGCTGGATAGACTTACCAAAGGACTGCACCCACACTTGAGACTTTGCAAGAGCGCTTGCTGCCAAAGATAGATTTCGCGGAAGATGCGACTCCTCTGAAGATGAGTGTCGTTCACTCAAAATGTCAGCCAAATATCTTATCGTCGCCTCGTCAAGACCCTGAGGATATTTGCCTTTAGCCCTGCTGAAGTCCACAACTGTTTTCAGCACAAAGACGCAATCTGCAAACGTCGTGTGAGAATCTACCGCTGCTACTGCTTGCCTTAGAAGATCTTGGCATTTTAGACTTTGACGACCTTCTTTGAGTTCACACTTAAGCGAAGCCTGACACAATTCTCGGGCACCCTGGGGTTCAGAGCGGGTGACACTTTGTGGAGCACTTTTGTCTTTCAAAAGAAAGCTCCTGCCGGAGACCTCTAAAGGGTCACTCAGTGAGTCACGCAACTCTCTCAGTTTCTTGTTGCGTTTGAGGCGACTAACTTTCTGCTGCCTTTCGTAACGTGAACTTAGCAAGGCTGGGGGACGTCCATCAAGCAATGTCTGAGCATCGATGACCCGAATGCTGGCTGCCGCACGTCTTTCAGCATAAGCTTGCGATAAGCCGCGCAAGAATTGAAGCATAGACAGTCCACAGCGACATGGCTCCAGGCACAGAATGACAAAATGTCGAACCAATTGTTTAGTAAGATAGCATCAATTTGTGCCTGTCATTGAAGAAATCCATGGCCTCACATTTGTTTCTTATGCTCAAAACAATCTCCCAAAAGTCAGAAACTAATGAGGAAACAGAGGAAACAGGACGTAAAATTGAAACTCAAAAGCCGTGCACCTAATCATGGATTGGCTAAAGATTGAGTAGCACGGAGAGGACAAACAACTTTCAGTGCATGTTTCGAGACACATGATGCCCATCTGATCTGTGTGTCTCTGTCTTTGCGTTATTGTGTGCTACAAGCAAAGACACCTAGCCGACACCAAACTGATTACAATCACCGCGGGCAAGCCTAGGTCTACTAGGTCTACTAGGTCTACTAGGTCTACTAGGTCTACTAGGTCCTAGGTGAGATCACAGGAAATCATAAAGCGCAATGAAAGCACAAAAAAGCACAACGTCACATCCTGACATGCTGGAGATGTGCCATTGCATATTCATCAAATGTACATATTCCAATGATTTCCAATGTGAAAAGGTTGTGAACCTAAAACAAAACACCAGAAAGCATCCAAAGATTGAAAGTTCAAGAATTCATGTCTGGAAGTATTCACCGACAACAAGTACTATCTGAAAAATACGTTCCAGGGTTTAAACAGCAAGTAGCAAGTTCTAGGGAACCACGTCCCCAAGAAATCTGTACAAGTTTCGGGAAGCACCACACTACTTCAACACTTTTCTCACAAATTGGCATCTTTCAAACGGGCTGCGCTGAACCCTACACCCATCAGAATGAAGCGCGACAGCCTGGAAACCCTGAAACGACAGCGGAACCCTGAAACTTGACGAAGACTTCAAGAGTACGCTGGGGTCTGAACCTTGGAAGCGGCACTTCCAGAGCTCGAACTTTTGGGGAACCCGAACGCTCCCAACGCTTCCAACGCTTCCAGGCTTCCATGTTTTTCCAAATCGATTCCTCAAAGCGTTGAAACCCGCGACCTCCCCAGGAAGTGCAAGTTCTGCAAGTTCCCATTGATCCCAGAACTCCAACATTTCGGAACGCCCAGACCAAGTACCAAGTTTCTTGTGAAGCTGCGAATTCCCAACGGACCACTTCCCGGAGCCATGTTTCCCAAACAAACTTCCAAGAACCGGAGCATTCCCAGAACCATGACTGACTCAGACCCCAGAGACAGGGTAGCTTTTGTGGAATGTAGCCTCGCTGGAAGTTCCTAAGCAAATAACTCCATGCAATAAATGTTAAAGCTGTAAGTGACACACTCTGCAGAAAAGTATAAAAAAGTATTACTTGCTTGGGCAGTCAGAAACCTTGCTGAAGAATGTGCCTTGAAGCCCTTTGGAGCCTCGCCTGGAAAACTTGGGAACCTGACCTGGAAAGCCTTGCTTGCGAAACCTGCTTCAAAACCCGCACCGCAAAGCTTTCTTGGGAAAGTTCTTTGGGCTTTCAGAACCAATTGGAGGCTGTATAAAATGAAAATAAACTCAAGCGCTATCCCCAACAGCGTTACAATTTGCATTCGTAGCCTGCGTGAAACCCATGTACCTCCTTTCGGATTGTTGGATGGTTGGCCTGACCTGCTAATATGATATTTTTGTGGTCAATTGAGGATACCCATCCTGCGGAAAAAAGGTGGTCTTCCACACTGCCAGTGTCTCAACATCGCATGACCCATCTGCGACCCTTCTTGCGCCTAGCACCTGTCATTCCCACCGAACTGAAACATCTCTTTCAGTGAGCCCAATCTAGATGCTGCACCGGAACCTTCCGGAACCGGACGTGTATGCTGCACCCGATCCAACCTGGATTCTGCCCCAAAACCCAGCCGAACCCGAGGCCCGACGTGAAGCAGAACCTGCTAGAACCTGCCGGAAGCTGACGTGGATCTGAACTGGTACCCTGTAGAACCTGAAGTGGATGCTGCGAACGTGCCGGAACCCAGTCTAGAAGCTGCACCAGGACCCTTTGGGGCCTGATCAGCTATCTGCGCCGGAAGCCTCCACAACTTCATCAGCTATCTGCTTTCGGAATCTCACCGAATTTCTGCACCGCAATCCTCGGGAACCTCGCCAGCTATCTGCACCGGAACCTTCCGAACCTCAGCAGGTATCTGCACCGCAACCCTCCTGAACCTCACCAGGTATCTCCCCAGAACCTTCCGGAACCTCCTCAGCTATATCTGCACCGGAACCTTTTGGAACCTCAATAATTATGCATCTACACCAGAACCCTTCGCCAGAACTTTCTGGAACCTCACCCATTTCTGCTCCGGAGCCCTCCGTAACCTCACAAACTATCTGTACAGGAACGTTTCGGAACCTCACAAGGTATTTGCACCGAACCATCTGGACCTGATCAGCCATCTGCACCGGAGCCCTCCGGAACCCTCCGGAACCTCACCAGCTTTCCGCACCGCAACCCTCCAGAACCGCAGTATGCATCTGCACCCCTTCGCCGGAACCTTCCAGAACCTCACCAGGCATCTGCACTGGAACCCTCCGGAACCTTAAAGACCCCATAGCAAAGGATTGGGGAGAAAATCGAAATTTCAATGTATAACTGAAAAAATCTTCTATATAGATCGGTATCTTAATGTATTTTAACTGACCCACAACGTTTGCGCCAAAGCCTTTCTGAAGTTTGTCTGACTGCAGCCGCATCAAGTCTTGGATGCAAGCCTGCCTGACTTTTGTTTGTGGAGATCAAAATACGAAGGGTCCTCAAATTATTGCAAATTGATGTGTATGTACGAACGGTGTAAATGTCATGGATAGATGCATATGTTAATTGCAGTTAGATTGGGCGGTTCAAGAAAAGTGGTTTTAGTGGCCAAAGATACGGGGTAGATGAAAGTGCAGTGTGCAGCAAATATTTTGAAGGTTTACCTACTCAACACCTAGAGGGGCACCGGAATTCTCAAACACAATCAATCAACCAGAAAAAACAGCGCAAGAATTGTCAAATGTCAAATACATTGAGATGGTTTGCGATGCGATTCTCAAACTTTGCCGTAAATGTGAATCGGTTCTGCAAAACACCCCTTGTGCACAAAAGAAAATAACGCCGAATTGCGGCTCAAAGCGGCTACACGTCCCATTTTCAGGCAGACTTGTTCGATTGCTGTCAGATTATCGGCACGTTTGCGCCAGAAATCTTGAGAAAACTCATCCAACCTGACAATGCATCAATTCAGCTTCATGAATCACTGACTCTTAAACTGGGCGCTCATATTTTTTAGTTTCACGATCAACGCAAGGAGGAGTTTTTGCTAAGGTGGAATCTAAGCTCCCAACGTCTCCCTCCAGGTTCTGTTGGGCTGCGGATGGGCCACACCTGGCGGAACCGCAAAAAGATGCCTTGCTGTTGTGGTTTTTGATTCGCAGGAGCCAAATTTGGATCCTACTTGTCTGCCACAAATTTGGGTGGTATGGATTTTGTCGGCATGCGGAGTTTGGCTCGTAGCAGTTTTGACCCGTTTGCTTAATCCCTGTCGTGGCTCCTCCTTGGATGGGGTTTGATTTACTCCCAAAATTGTTGATGACGTGTCACATTGGTGCCATTAGCATTGCAGGGCTCAGTGGTCAACGAGAACTAAACAACAACCACAACTTCCAAAACCACAACAACCAAGACCACAACAATCCGCAGCCGGGTTCCCGGAAGTTGCCAAAACAGCCGGAACCTTTGCTGCAGATTTCCTTGCGTAATTCTGTAGAGGAAACCCCAAGTTCCAGCAGCCCAGCTGCCAGCGTGACCCGCAAAAATCACCTAGAATTACGAGCTGAAGACCCCTCAGCTACGCCTGTTGCGAGGAGGGAACTGGAGATAAGGATGTGGTGGGAGAGATGCGAAAGGAGAAGTATGTTTTCCCCAGGACACATATTGGGAAACTTGACACCAACTCAACATAGCACAATTGTGGAGAAAAAATGCCATCATGCTCTGCAGATAGACTCCCAGAAGCACCAAAAGAACGCGGCAACTGAGAAAATACTGAAATCATCTGAAGTCTGAAGTTTGGCAAGCTGAAGAGTGAAATCCTGCACCCACAAAACGAAAATTGAGCTATGTATCGTGGAAAGACCTTTGGCAACTGCCGGAAGCCGACAGGTTTGAAAACCCAAAACAGTCCGAAACGGGAACGTGATGAAACCCTGCAACTTGGGAGGGTCGAAAAGCTTAGGCGTAAAGAATTCAGACCATGTGAAAGTTTCAGCTTCAAGAGCTAGGTTTTGGAGAAGTCCACCTGGAGAGTTGTTTTGCAGTTTCCGACGCGCCTTGCAAAGGCTGGGTTGAAAATTCTAAAAAAAAACTTGTGAAATGAAGGTTGGATGAAATTTTCAGCAGAATGTAAGTTGCAAAAGGATTCCCGGTCTCTCTGTTGCCCAAACTCCACTATATGTCCTCAGGATCTTGAGGCAAACACATGTTAAAAGTTAAAACATCATTTTTATCTACATTACACCAGCATAGACCCCAGATAGCGGGCGCATTGCGCACAAAGATTTCCAGGGTGTGCACCATAAACCTGCGTTTTGAATTGCATGGTTTGTTTACAATAATATTTTCATAGATCTTACGTTGCGTGTTTTTATCACGCCATGCGCAATATTTTTTCATAGCTCGGGGAGACAAAGGGGAGACAAAGGGGAGACAAAGGGGAGACAAAGGCGAGACAAAAGGAGACAAGCATGAGCAGCGGCAGAGCAGCGGCAAACAAAGCGCCGATCCAGAGCCACAAGGGAGACAAAGGGGAGATTAAAGGGAGACAAAGGGAGACAAGCATGAGCAGCGGCAGAGCAGCGGCAAAAAAAAAACGCCGACCCAGGGCCCTACCGGAGACAAGCATGAGCAGCGGCAGAGCAGCGGCAAACAAAGCGCCGACCCAGAGCCACAAGGGAGACAAAGAAGAGACAAAGGGCAGACAAAGGGGAGACAAAGGGGAGACAAAGGTGAGACAAAAGGAGACAAGCATGAGCAGCGGCAGAGCAGCGGCAAACAAAGCGCCGATCCAGAGCCACAAGGGAGACAAAGGGGAGATTAAAGGGAGACAAAGGGAGACAAGCATGAGCAGCGGCAGAGCAGCGGCAAAAAAAAAACGCCGACCCGAGGCCCTACCATTGAGAAGTAAGAACCCCTTATAGTTTGTCAGCTATCTGGGGAATACCAAATATATCATATTTATAAAAAAAATCCATAAACCCGACGGTGGTGTTTTAGAGTTTTTTTGAAAAACTTGTGTGGCGCTGTGGCACCGTGACGATATTTTACTTGAGTTCCTGTTTTTCCCGGGGAACTTCTAGGGCGTTTTCTCTTCCACGCTGGTTTTTGGAGCATAATCTCATCTTGCAGGCGCGCTCGAATTTTTTACTCGCAGCTACCTGCGCAAGCGCTTCTGCAAAGCCGCGCCTGCTGCAGCCAGAGCACTTTTGGCATTTTGATGCCGTCTCCACTGCCAGACACGGATGCTCTGCATTAACTGAGGATTAACCAGTCCATTGCGGCGTGCGCGCGGTGAGCTGGACACGGAGGCTTCGGCAATCTTCCAGCAACCATCTACGCCACCGGTGTGCACCAAAAGCGCGCCCCATCCTTCACGTAGCAGCACCGTGGCGCGCAAGGTAACATGAATGCCAACAGCACCCCAACCCCCCACCCAACCCAACCCATCCTTGCCGTAACGTCCACGTGGTGTGCAAGTCAACATGAACGTCAACATCTCCCCACCCCCCCCCACCCAACCCACCCCAT
>VSDK01008126.1:64957-67649 GCA_009767595.1 Symbiodinium kawagutii | reverse complement strand
TAGCAGCACCGTGGCGCGCAAGTTAACATGAACGCCAACAGCACCCCAACCCCCCACCCAACCCAACCCATCCTTGACGTAGCGTCCACGTGGCGCGCAAGTTAACACGAACGTCAGCATCTCCCCGCCCCCCACCCAACCCACCCCATACTTCACGTAGCAGCAACGTGGCGTGCAAGTTAACATGAACGCCTTCACGTGAAATTACTATACTTCTTAAAATCGCAATGACTACACGCGCGGCTTTCCACCCGCTAGCATATACAAGTAGTACCCGCACGCGGCGGGGGCGGAAGTTTCCAAGTTTTTAAAAGCCTATAGAGAAATCCTTTTGGCCTTTAGGGCGTCACCCCGCCACACCACACCACATCACCACACACCACACGAACAACAACACCAACAGCAACACACCACGCCAACACAACAACAACAACCAAACCACACCAACACCAACAGCAGACACCACATCACACCAAACCACACCAGACCAAGACACCAACACACCAACACCAACAGCGAACCACATCAAACCAGAATGCGGCACAACACAACACACCACAGCACACACCACAACACACTCCACGACACAACATAACACACCACACCACGCGACACCACGACAGACCACATCACACCACAGCACACCACACGACACCACGACACGACACACACACCACACCACACAACACCACACCACACCACACCACACCACACACCACACCACACCACACCACACACCACACCACACCAAATGTAGCAAGAACAAACGTACCTGAGCAAAACGTACCGGAACAAAACGTTCCAGAGCAAAGCGTTCCAAGACAGAAAAACACCAGAAAGAAGGACAAGAGAGAGAAGCATGAGGACAGGGACCAACGCAAGAAGCAAGGACATACCTTATCGGTAACAAGGATATTTTTTTCCAACGCTTCCGCGGGGTGAAGTGCTTAGAATCAATACTCGCTAACCAACCAAATTGAACACGTCAATACTAACAACAGCACGCGCCGCACGTCCTAAGACAAATTGCCGCAGTCTTTTGCAACCAAAGTGCACTAGCAGCGCACAATATGTCGTGTCGAGTCGTGTGGCCCACAGCGACGCACACGGCACACGGACTCAGCTAAGAAAAACACAAAGTCAGGATCCAACACTTCTGCAACATCACCTGCGCCATTGCTGAAAGCGATCCCACACCAATTCCACACGCACCAAATGCCATGCCTGCCACAGTCACAGGAAACAAGCCGAAAACCGAACCAAATCCGAAGCAAACCCGAACAAAACCGAGACTGTTTCGCACCCGTCCGATCCGCGAGGCTACTTTCGCGATTGGGCGCAACGCGTTTTTCACGAAAAAACATATTATGGTTTCGTGACAATTCTAATGATCAAAAACGCATTTCGTGCGAGACTTCCTTGATTTTTCGAACTTGCAACGTCATCGACACGGTGAAAGCGCCGCACCTGCCACACAAAGTGAAGATCCAACACTTCTGCAACATCACCTGAAACAGCCCTGCCATTGCGGAAAGCGATCCCAGACCAACCCCATGTGCACCAAATGCCACACCGATCCCAGACCAACCCCATGTGCACCAAACCCCCCCCCTGCCATACAAAGTCAGGATCCAACACTTCTGACACATCGCCTGCAGCAGCCCTGCCAAGGCGGAAAGTGAGGTGATGTACTGTATTGCATTGCTGAGGTGATGCATTGTTGAGTTGATGTATTCTTGATGTGGTTTATTCTTGATGTGATGTATTCTTGATGTGGTTTATTCTTGATGTGATGTATTGGTGAGGTGATGTGTTCTTGATGTGGTGCATTCTTGATGTGATGTGTTCTTGATGTGGTGTGTTCTTGATGTGGTGTTTTCTTGATGTGATGTGTTCTTGATGTGGTGTATTCTTGATGCGGTGTATTCTTGATGTGATGTATTCTTGATGTGATGTATTCTTGATGCGGTGTATTCTTGATGTGATGTACTCTTGATGTTGTGTATTCTTGATGTGACGTATTATTGATGTGATGTATTCTTGATGTTATATATTTTCAAATCTCCGTAACACGGAAGTTCCGGACTTCGTACTTAAACTTCCTTTGATTATATGTGTGCTATCAATACATATATATATATATATATATATATATATATATTGAAGACCGGACGGTGCCATGCGGCAGGGCCACGGCCAGCGGATTTTCACATGGAACCTGCACTTACTACACTCTGAACCTTACTACACTCTGAACCTTGGCGACCCAAAAATCCGAAAACCATCGGAATCCTTTGCTGCAAAGAGTTGGATGAATAGACTAATAGGATCCATCGCTATGTATGTCTATATCTTAATATACCTATATTTGAATATATGTTTTCTTTATTGATTGATTTGTTTGCTTATTTATTTATGTGTTATGTAGAGTAGCAAACAGTTGGATGAAAGCCTTATAGGCTGCAGCGCCTCCAATACGAGCGATGTCCTCCTCACAGGAGTTCCCTGTCGCAACCCAGGTTTTTGTTTTTGCAGCAGACCCGTCATCGCTTGAAACCACGGTCCCTTCTACATTTATGAGTTCCATCTGTCAAGTGGTTGCCATGTGGTTTCCATCCATCGTTTCACAAGACGACGGCATAATGGGCTGCAACTCAAATTCCTGGATCTGCAAACACACAACACTGTAGCC
>VSDK01008126.1:7457-59957 GCA_009767595.1 Symbiodinium kawagutii | reverse complement strand
AAATCACTTCCCTCGCTCCTGGTGCCACAGCTCATTCAGGGAGATCAGGGAGGGTATAGATTTACCAAGCAAGCAGAATCCCATACATGACAGCAAAAAGCAAAAGAAGGGAACTTCAAAGCTATCAAAGCAAAGCTCTGATGTGAGACTGCCTTCAAAAATGACATGTCTCTATATTTTGGCGATCTTTGAACAAAGTCTTGCACCTTCCAAGCGAAATAATGTTTATCATATTATTGTCGAAGATGTGCAAATGCTGCGCCTGCAACGAAAACCGTGTTCCTGCCGTCTGAAACCCTGCCGTCTGAAACCCTGCCCCTGCCACATACTGCAGACCTCAGTTTCTCGAGGATTTTGACTTCCAAATGTGCTTTGCGCCGCAGCTGCTTGCCATATTTGCGCAGCGCTTACCTCTGCACGTCGCCAAACTATGGAAAAATCTAGTATTTCTCGTCATTCTTAACCTTTACTGTACCCGCGCGCACGTCTCTCTAGGCATCTCTTTCGCTCTCCTGCAACTTTCCATAGGTCGAAAGTTTGACTTCTGAACTCCCGTCGAAGTCTCATGACGTTATAAGGTATGCAAAGGTGGGAGACAAGGTCTTGATGGAACAGGAACTATGGGAGACAAATGGGCGACGATAAACATGTTGGAACCTGACCCTTAAACGAGGCGACTGGGAGATTGCAAAACGGGGAGACCGAGACAAGGTGTATACGAGACGTAAACTAGTACACAAACCCCTGAAAGAGGAGACCGAGGAAGGAGACAAAGGAGACCGTGCATCTTGCATCAATAGAAAAAGGAGCGGCGAGTGACGAGTGTAAGGCACAATGCTGGGTAGACTGCTGGTAGACGCAACGAGAAGCGTCTTGAACAAATCCCTAAAACAAGGGTGTAACTTCTCCAACATGTTTCTACCGGGTCGAAGAAACCTGTACAACACGTATACAATGCCCCCTCACACCCGCATTTCAATGTTGGCTGAGCATGTGATGTTGAGAATGCTGAAAATAAATGCTGTCTTTTTGAAGGCTGCCGACGCCGCAAGATCCGTCCCAACATTGAAATAGGGCCATACCCTCACTTGCGCACCTCACTTGTCACTCACTTGCGCACTCTCACTCACTTGCGCACTTCACCCACCACTGGTCACTCACTTGCGCACTTCAACACCCAAAGCCTGCCCTGGGCACATGCAAGGCAGGACATGGGGTGGGACATGGGCTGGGACATGGGCTGGGACGTGGGGTGGGACATGGGGTGGGGACATGGGGTGGGGACATGGGGTCGGAGAAGGGCTGGGCATGAGATGCATCGCCCAAAGACTTCACTGGGCACATGCAGGGCAGGACATGGGGTGGGACATGGTGGGACATGGGCTGGGACGTGGGGTGGGGCATGGGGTGGGGACATGGGGTGGGGACATGGGGTCGGAGAAGGGCTGGGAACGAGATGCATCGCCCAAAGACTTCACTCAAACATGCAGGGCAGGACATGGGGTGGGACATGGGCTGGGACATGGGGTGGGCAGGAGATGCATCGCACAAAGACTTCCCCTGGCAACATGCAGGGCAGGACATGGAGGGTGGGACATGGGGTGGGGACATGGGGTGGGGACATGGGGTTCTGAGGCTCCATCTCCACAGAGCCAATACCCTACCGGAGGAAGCTGGGAGGTCATGCACATGTCACAAGTGTACAAGCGAGTGATACCTCAAGTGTACAAGCGAGTGACAACTCAAGTGTACAAGCGAGTGGTCGTCCTTGAAATAGGGTGTGCGGGGGCGAGTGGCATACATGGCGGTTTTTCTTAAAAGCCCGGTGGGTTTGAAAATTGTACCTGAAAGTTCGAAAGTCCATCTTCGACCGTTTGCAGAGATAGACTTTTGATGGGTCTGAAAGTGACTCTAAGCCGACCATGCATGGTAAAGGACGTCAGTGAGGTTGGTCGAAAATGCAGTTCTTACCATGGTTTTCAAGGTGTTTGAGGGATGGATTTTGCGCAATGCTTCATATTTCACAACGTTGCCACACAGAAATTGAAGTAACATGAAGTAACCCCAAAAAAATTTTCAAAATGGGACCCACAGTCCCGAAGGAAGTGGTTGCAAGGACGGCTGGTGATCAACTTGGCACCATTGCCCAGCGCAGGTCTATTCGTCTTCACTTGAGACTGCAAGCCACTGCAAGCCCACGTGCCCAACATTGGGTTGTATTTGCCTGCGCAAATTCTCTTGTTCTGCTGAGTTGTTCTGTGCGGTTTCTCTATTCTTCTGGGTTCTTCTGAGTTGCTTGGGTGTTAAGTCTCCTTCTGCGATGACGTGCAAATTTTGTGAGTTCATTTGGTCAGTTCCTAGACCCGTAGGAGTTTCTGCCAAGTCTCACACCACTGAAGCGTAGATCTATCCAAGTCTTCGCACCTAAACAGAGCGCGTAATGCGCCCTGCCGTTCTATCAAAGGATGTTGGGTAGTTGTATGTGGGGAGACAAAACTGAGACGTCCTTGTTTCGCCGTAAAGATGAATCGGGTTTATGTACCTTTATGTTCCTTATTTTCACTTATTTTCCTCATTTCCTTGATCTTAAATGATCCTCTTGATGTTACTAAGTAGCCCAAGCCCCAGCCTGGATCTGCTGTAAGTGTGAGCACCCTTGGCCCATGCCAAGGACTACCCATGGGTGAGCTGCTGAAGCACCACCACCTCAAACTCTGCTTTTGCCGTTGCTCCGAGTCACTGAATGCCAAAGAGGTGAAAATCATGCTGTCAATTTTCACTCAGGAACCTACAGTTGTTCGGTTAGTTTCGTTTTACTTTTGTGGCTTGTCACAGAGCTAGGGATTTCGCCATTAAGAAACACGCAGCCATCACCTTTGCCAAGAATAGAGTGCGTAAGCCTTGGAACACTCTTGGCAAAGCAGTCTTGAAGCTATGACAAAAGTGCCAAGTTCCGATTTGCTCAGAGCCATGCAAAGCTCACAGCGCAGAAGGGTGGAAAAAGCAAACGTTTAAAAGCCAACGGTGGGTCATGGTCTGAATGGTGCTGAGCAACCTGCAGCTTCTTGAGTAGTCAAGACTGGCCACTGAGTCCAGATGTTCTTCTTCATCAACGTCACAGCAACGCAGGCACTACCGCCATGACGATCTATGAACCAGTGGCTTTCATGTGGATGAACCGAATCATACAAGTCTGAGTCAATCACAGGAGGCCCGTTCAGTAAACCTACACGAAGCTTACTTTCGCTGAGATCGATCTCAACGTTCGTCTCTTTGATGGTCTGGTCTACAGGAATGTAGAGCCGGACTTCTCTGCCGTCCTTTCCAGCCTCTTCCCACTGGTAGCTACGAAAACGGCGGGCCATCCGAGCACGCCGCATGTGAGACAGCCGTTTCGATGGCCGAAACTGTGTCATCATTGTGGTTGCTCCAACGGCCAGAATTGAGAGCAAGCCCGCCGTGCTGTTGCCAGGGCGAGACGGAAGCTTGGGGGCTGCAACTCCAATTCCTCCAACTCCTCCAACTCCAACTTCTTCAACTTCTCCTCCTAATCCTCCCACTTTTGAGGTGCCGCGGCTTCCTGTAGCATCTGTACTTCCACCGAAAGTCCCACGGGGGAAGGCAGGAGGAATTCGTGGGAGTGGCTTTTGTGGACCCTGCATCTGTAGGTACATGGTCTCTTGGACCTGTCTCCGCAAGTGTAAAGAAAATGAAGCAAAGAAAAAATAGAAAAGTATTACAAAAAGCACCAAAAACAAGAAATAAACATATAGAGTATTTATCTGTGTATCTATATTGAAAGATATATGAGAAAAAAAAAATATATATATATATATATATGCATTTAGGTATATATATATAATGAATAAAGAAAGAAAAGAGTTCTTTGGAAAAATCTGCAACTTGCATCTGATGAACGCTTGCGTACTTTCCATAGCCTCCCGGATTGAGTCTGTTCACTGGACCAGAGCGTGACCAGCGGCTCATAATGTCGACACAAGCCGCGAGCGGCTCGATGTCAACGACACTTGGAATTGGAGGTTCGAAGCAAAGCTCGAACCAAGACTTGCTACACAGGCCCACAGAATCCCATAGAATCAACAAGCCAAATCATTTCTTGAAAGCGTACTGGAAATGCCAGAATCAAATGTATCCAAGAATGTGTTTTGTTGGGATTGGCTTGAAACACTAAATGCGCTTTGAGGATTCTTGATACCTTGGTATGTCACCAGGATCAAAAGGACAAATCATTGCATTTTGCTCAGTGCACTTGCTGTCCATCACGCTCCAGCCTCAAAGATTGATGCTGGAGCTCTCAGTCCATTCTGCTGTCTATACTGGATGATCTGTTGCACAGTCACCTTGGTCAAATCTTGCAACTTCACGCTAAGTTCAACTACCAAAAACTACATGCACTTGATATTTGCGTTGCGGTGCAAAGGCAGTACAATGAACCGATCTGGCACCTGCCAAATTTGAACGACACAAAAAAAACCTGAGTTTGAGACGATTGGGATGCTATGCACTCTTGCAAACTCCAGGCTATCTTCACGGCGGTACATGGTACCGTCGTCATGCATCTGCAGGCGGCTCGAAAATGGTCTCTGCATAGGCGGATAGGAATGGATTTGGTATATACATGACTTTGCTATGCATCGGCTATGTGCATCGGTGCGGCTATGCACTGCATGGATCATCCCCAAGGGCGGGACCAACTCTGCAAGGACACCCACAGGTGTTTTGCCAGCGAGGCGGCAGAAGTCGAAAGTGGATTCGGTGTGCCCTGACGAAGGAATGAATTCGGTGATGAAAACTTGGCACTTTACATACATACATAGACTCTATATATATATATATACATATATACATATATCTATATATTTATATTTACATTTATATTTCAATATATTTATACAGAGAGACATACTAATCGGGTTGATGGATGGATGGATGGATGGATGGATGGATGGATGGATGGATGGATGGATTGCTTGACTGCTTGATGGAAAGATGGATAGATCCAACAAAGATTACAGGCAAGCCTTCCGCCCTTGTCTCCTTCTGCTTCCTTTTGCAATACACTTGTACAAGAATAGCCGTCAGTGTAGAGATCTGTTGCAAGTTTCTAGTAGAACAATTCTTACAGGTATTACAAGGTTGACTTCAATTTCATGATTTCACGTACGTTGAATGGAAGCTAAGTTGTGAGGAAGGTAGTATTTCTTTTTCCAGTATGCTTCTGGTATGCTTCTGGAGAGCTTCCGGTTTGCTTCTTGTTGATCTATGCACAGGTGTTTTTTTTGCTCTTTGCAGGTTCTTGCTATGCTTTGAGGTACACTTCTTGTTCCTGTATGCTTCTGGTATGACTTGATGCCTGCTTGCAAGTTTGCGGTATCCTGTGGTGTGCTTACCTAAAGTCTACCACGGACACACCACAACAAAAACACCAACACCACCAAAAAAATCCACCACAACACCAGCAACTAAACACTACCGCCAAAACACCACTGCAACGCCAAAACATCACCACTACCAAGACACGACCAAAATACCACCAAAGAGTCACCAGAACACCAAAAACACCGCCAAAAACGCCAAAATGCCTGCTTCTGCATGTTTCTTCACGGTAGCTGATCTTTAAGCTTGTTCGAAGAAACTCAGAATGCGCACTTTTGCTGGTGTTTGACCCTGGATGTGTGCGAAATCACGTGGGTTGTTTAGCTGATCTCCACAAACAGAAACTGCACGCCGGAAGGGAATGGAGCCCACGTCATGGATGGGGGAGTGGTTTGACATTTCATGTCGTTGGCCCGGTGACCTCCCAAACCCCAAACCACTTGAGTCTTCTCCAACTGGACGCAGCTTTCGTGTCACGTTCAAAGCTAAAGCCCTGGAGAGGCGCTGCCCTGGAGAGGATCTCCATGGATCTCCTTCCTCCCTTGGTGTCCCTTGGTGTCCCTTGGTGTCCCTTGGTGTCCCTTGGTGTCCCTTGGTGTCGCTTGGTGTCCCTTGGTGTCCCTTGGTGTCCCTTCGTGTCCCTTGGTGTCCCTTCGTGTCCCTTCGTGTCCCTTGGGCACCTGGGCGTTCAAGAACTCCTCCAGGCCTAGCGCACAATGGAAAAAGATGACCTGGCTTAGAGAAGTCCTGGAGCGCAGCGATGCGATTGACGTCCGCACTTCGAATTTCTCAGTTCTACATGACACATGAATTCATGAGATTTGCGATAGATCTTGTGTGTTTTCCTTGCTCTTACGTTTGTTCACAGCAAGACTTTCACAGCAACAGCATGACAATTTCGTGTCAATGAGTACAGCATGGCTAAACTGAGGCATCACCGGCCACCTGACTCTGGTGATTGAGGTCACACAAGGCCTTGATCCAGGGCGGGCGAATCTGAACACAATGGAACTTTGATCAAATGAAATTTCCAAAGTAATCATTATGTAAATTATGTAATCTTAAATACTTTTTCAATTTTCAATACTTGGTATTTCAAATCTTTGAAAAAAGTCTGTGCGCCAATCTTTGCCAAAGTAGCCCTTGCTGTTGTCGCGCGATCAGCTGCTGAGACTCCCGTGGATGTCCCTGGCAGAAAGTCCTTAGAGATCGCAACTGACTCTTTTGAACAAATTCTGATTCTTTATGTTTTCCATTGCTTTCCTTTACCAGAATTTATTCAATTACTTAATAACTTATTAATGTTTATTACCCCTTCAAGGGATCCTACAAGTTCCTAGTTAGAGGAAACCTACTGCCTTCTCGGGTTCAGAGTGGAAATTCATCTCGCTCGGGCTCTTAGCTGAGCACCGTCGAAACATAGAAATTGGTGGCATTTGCATCTGTGTTGGTTGCAGTTGCCTCAGTCTCCAAAACATGAGCAACTGAGCTACAGTAGATCTTCGAGCTACTGGGTTCATGCTATTCACTTGCTCTCTGTTGCATTTGCATGGTAAATGATCACCAATTTTCTGATTCTCGCATGCGGTTCCAAAAAAGTCCACGAGCACCTCCTTGATCATCCGGAGCACTGCACTCTTGGGAATACAATTCTGATGGCATCGGGACAGTCTGCCGTGCGTCTGTGTTAGACAAGGCCGAATTCATTGCCTTCATTGGGAACTTCAGCGAGGTTATTCTGCCTCCTTCGTTGCCGTTGCCTTTAATTTGGTACACTTTCCGGTGACCGAAGGATCTAGCAGTCAGGTTACCCGGTTCCGCAATCAGACCACATAACCCCGAACTGAGAAAACTCCCGACATGGACATGGTGCATCATGGTGCTTCACCGCTCATCACAAAAGGATGCAAGCGATTCAGGGCTCCTTCATTGCCTTCTTCATTGATTTCATTGCCTTCATTGCAGTCAGTCTACATCCGTTATTGCAAGAAAATCGTCCGGCATGCAGTTGCCCTTCAACTCATTGCAGCTCTTGCAAGCGCAAACGAGATTTACCATTGCATTGGTGCCTCCCCTGCAAAGAGGGATCCAATGATCCACTGTATCTCCTTCATCTCCACAATACCAACATTTGTATCCATCACGTTCGAAAACCTCTGTTCGAACTGCTCCGGGCATTTTCCAGCGGCTTTGCGACCGAATTTGCAGCACTTCAGGTGGTTTCCACTTGGACAAGTCACCTGGTGAGAACTGTGAGAACCCCACCAGGTCAAGTTGGATCCTGTTGGCTTTGCGATCTGTCAATTGCAATCTTTGTTGGGACGATATATAATTCCTATTGACACCTCCATCATGGTCCGTGCGTCAGAAAAATGCAATTTCTGAAATATTTTCCCAAAAGCATTCTGCACGGATAACTTAGACGTGTTTTAGCAACGTTCAAGTGTCCGCAAAATTGTGCAAAGTACGTGTAACCCTCCAAACCGTAAGAGTACAGTCTCAGAGATCTCAGAATTTTGAATTCAAAATCTCTTATGTTATGCTGCCATATTGAGCCAGGCCAGGCTATTTGTCGTGGTTTTGTTGACATGATGTTAGGCATAATGGGCCAATCCGGCCATGTGCAATTAAAAACACATCATGTTTTTCTTTTTCGATAGGACAACCTTACGGCCGAAACTGCAAGAAACCATGCATGTTTTGGAATCCACCAGTCCAACCCTGCAACAACGCGCGCGGATTTATGTATGCGCGGGAATTCGTCCACGTGGAAATGCGCCGCGAATGTCCAATGCTTCTTTTGGTGTTCCGGGTGTGCCCTTTTGTGCATGCCATGTACTTTGTGCAGTCAATATGTTGTAAATCATTTTTTGTTCTGTATGTCTGTCTGTCTGTCTGTCTGTCTGTCTGCCTGTATGCATGTATGTATGTATGTCTGTCTGTCTGTCTGTATGTATGTCTGTCTGTCTGTATGTCTGTCTGTCTGTATGTCTGTCTGTCTGTCTGTATATCTGTATGCTTGTATGTCTGTATGTTTGTATGTCTGTATGTCTGTATGCCTGTATGCCTGTATGCCTGTATGTCTGTATGTCTGTATGTCTGTATGCCTGTCTGTCTGTCGGTTTGTCTGTCTGTCTGTCTGTCTGTCTGTGCGTATGTATGTACGTACGTACGTACGTACGTATGTAAGTATGTATGTATGTGTGTATGTATGTATGTATGTATGTATGTATGTATGTATGTATGTATGTATGTATGTATGTATGTATGTATGTATGTGTGTATGCATGCATGCATGCCTGTCTGTCTGTCTGTCTGTGTGTACCAGAGCAAAACGTGCCAGAGCAAAGAGTACCGGAGCAAAACGTACCAAGACGCAGGTCCAAAATCGCAATTTCGCGACAGCTTTTGACGTCCGAGGAGAACAAAATGCCGCACATGTCACGTTTAGTGGCGGTCCGCGCAGCCCCGGCCTTAGAGAGAAGAGGAAGAAGAGCGAGAGAGAGATAGATCTGCAGATGTGAAGGTATGAAGATCTAGATCTGCAGATGTGAGGGTGTGAAGATCTACATCTGCAGATGTGAGGATGTGAAGATCTAGATCTGCAGATGTGAGGATGTGAAGATCTAGATCTGCAGATGAGAGGATGTGAAGATCTAGACCTGCAGATGTGAGGATGTGAAGATCTAGATCTGCAGATGTGAGGATGTGAAGATCTAGATCTGCAGATGTGAAGGTATGAAGATCTAGATCTGCAGATGTGAAGGTATGAAGATCTAGATCTGCAGATGTGAAGGTATGAAGATCTAGATCTGCAGATGTGAAGGTATGAAGATCTAGATCTGCAGATGTGAAGGTATGAAGATCTAGATCTGCAGATGTGAAGGTATGAAGATCTAGATCTGCAGATGTGAAGGTATGAAGATCTAGATCTGCAGATGTGAAGGTATGAAGATCTAGATCTGCAGATGTGAAGGTATGAAGATCTAGATCTGCAGATGTGAAGGTATGAAGATCTAGATCTGCAGATGTGAAGGTATGAAGATCTAGATCTGCAGATGTGAAGGTATGAAGATCTAGATCTGCAGATGTGAAGGTATGAAGATCTAGATCTGCAGATGTGAAGGTATGAAGATCTAGATCTGCAGATGTGAAGGTATGAAGATCTAGATCTGCAGATGTGAAGGTATGAAGATCTAGATCTGCAGATGTGAAGGTATGAAGATCTAGATCTGCAGATGAGAGGATGTGAAGATCTAGAGCTGCAGATGTGAGGATGTGAAGATCTAGATCTGCAGATGTGATGATGTGAAGCCGTTGATCTGCAGATGTGAAGGTATGAAGATCTAGATCTGCAGATGTGATGACGTGAAGATGTTGATGTGCAGATGTGATGATGTGCAAATGTGACGATGTGAAGATGTTGACGTGCAGATGTTTATATACGGCTGCTTTTTTACGAAGAACCCTTCGCAGGCGCTCTCGGGAAAAAACCAGCCAGCAATCCAACCCAGAACTCACCCTTTGGCAACTCCAAATTGCAGGGGGGACAGCCCAGTGCAAAAGACCCAGGCGGTGGCACACTGATTGGTGTTTGAACCCTCACGCAACAGCCAGAACAGCAACGAGGAGATGGACCCACCCGCGGCTGAAACCAGCATGGGGCGTTCGGACATGTGCTGGAGCCTCAAAACTCATCCCCGTCACAAATTCCATGGAGAGACATCTACTTTTTATTTACACATACACATATGATATATATATATATATATATTTGTAAAAATATATATATATATTTGTAAAAAAATATATATATATATATATATATTTTTTTCGAAATACATATACATACTTTGTGCGCAATATCATTTTGTATTATGCATGGTCAAGGAATCGACCACTTTTCTGGGAAGGAACGGACCCTCCTCCCATCAAAGCGACCTGGCAGGAGTTGAGTCAACAGATTTTCCGAAGCAAAGGTACACTCCAGCGAGCTACCTCAGCTACCTCAACTACTGACAGAGGTAAATGAGAAAACGTACATGCTAGTGGGTGAGCATGTGCATGCACACATGCTTTGTGCAATGTGTTTGTGTTTTCGAGTATGAGTATGAGTGTGAGAATGATGGCTTTCCCCGCTTTTGGACGTGGGTTTCCGTGAGGGATTGTTTCTGTTTGGTCGATCTGAGCTTAAAATGGTATAGTTACATGCAACTGCTTTTGTGAAAGTCGACTGGATATTGGTCCCCGCAACACACACAAGGTTCAAAATCCAACAAAGAAAAGAGTCTAAGGAAATGAGTCTGATAAAGTTGCTACATTGCCTGCCTGGTCCTCGAACTGCTGCAGCTAGCGCTGTTAGCGAAATCCCCAATGGGTAGGCTTCTGGTGGCGCTCCTGCAGCCAGCAGTTTGTCCTAAGTTGCTTTGGGGACTTGCACTGAAGAGCAAACCAGTGCCTCTCCATCCCCAGCACAAAAAGGACAATCATGGCAAGAGCTGGCAAAGAAAGTCTTTTCTATTCCCGGTGTGTTCCCCCTTATTGAAAACATGCCTTAGGTCATTCTGGTCAACTGCCTTGACATGTTGCGCGTATTTTAAGAGTGTCCAAGCTAGAACAGCATTCTTGAGCACGTGCTACGAGGCTAGGGGAAGTCAGGTGGAGTGCAAGGTCTAAAAGCGAAGGAGAGATGCCAATTGTCATTGGCGGACCACTGAAACTCAAATAAGGAGTGTGAAATCACAGTGATTTTAGCATGTGCTGTCAGCGTGAATAAGCTGCACACGAATTGAGATTGCTAGTCCTTTCAGACACTCATGTGGCTCACAGCATAAGAAAACGGAAACAAACGAAGAAATGATGGACAGGGTGACAAAATTCTGAAAATATATGGTTTCGGCGCTGCAATATGAAACTAGCATCTGCAGCACCAACAATTCGCGACTGAAGTGCCTTCCGCATAGCCAAGGGAGCTTTGCAGTGAAAGGCCACAAGTGGAGTTTCCAAGGATTTGAAGGCATTGGATGACTGGCCAGCTTCAGCAAACGCTTCCACAAAGAGGTCAAGCAACTGCGAAACCAAAGCATGTCCACGCAGAATCTGCGGAAGGAAAGCTCTGCAAACACTTTGAGCTTCACATAAAACGTCAGAAATCTCCACAGAAAGTCCACTCTCCTCAGACGAAGACTTCGCACACTTTCCGCCAGGGCCGCGAAGCAAATCTGCTGCCAGCGACGTGGTGTGCACGAAGTGTTGCACTACGTCGCCAGTGCTTTTGATCTTCAAATCTTCGAAGGTTGCAGAAAGGTCCTCACTTCTTCGGATACGACTGGATCTTTCTGTAAGTGTGGCCAGTGTAGCCCTTCTAAACTGCCAGACCCACCACGACCCTAGTGCGCTTGCCGCCAGTGGAATGTTTTTTCTTCTGCAAGTTGAAGCACTTGGTGTCCGAAGAGATTGAGTGCTGTCTACCTTCACTCGTTGAAAGGTACCACTGCACTACATACTACTACGTTACTACATGTTACTACTAAATGCCAACTAATTCCAATGAAACTCTACATAGTCCAGGTCCAGGTTGAATGAAACTCTGCAAAAACATGGCTCAAAGCATCAAATTGAGAGGGATGGAGAGAAGCTTTAATTCAAATTGAGATCAAGCAGCTTTTGCGTACGAGTTGATGCGAAGCTGGCAGCCCAGAGCCCATTGCATCACTGGCTGCAAACGGAAGTGGGTTATGATCCATGGTGGGACCTGGCTCATGATGCAAAAGTGTGCTGCTTCTGAGTTCACCATGGAATTGATCAAAGCGTGTTACCAACTTCCCGAATCACTCGGGGACTTGTGCATGATGCTAGCCGTATCTCATGATTCTGCAACAATACCAGAATGCTGCACCTGGGGAAAATTCAGCAAGTGTCGCAGTAGTACTGACTGTGGCATTTTGTCAAGCCTTGCTCTGTGTTGCAAAGATATGAAGCATTGCAAACCTATCTGACAAGAGGCCCTCCTGTTCAGGTACTATCAGTACTCCCCAGGATTCAGACTGGATGCAAGCCGAAGTGCTCCAACCTTTCCTACAGGACTGACAGGATCAATTCAGATTTGCGCAAATGTCGGCAGACCACACAGTTGGCTGTTGTTGGAAGGGGCCTTGTCTGCGACAATACAAACAATTCCTGTAGTATGTCGAATGGCGAATGCCATTTGTGCAGCCTTGGAAGACAGTGCACAACTAATCTCTTTTAAAAAGATGTGCTTCCTAGATACAAACAACAAAACAAACGGACGATGCATTGTGGATTGCAATGTTCTGTTTCAGGGCTGCGACAGTCACAGACTCTGCTGGCAAAATCAAATCGCATTCGTCCTGCAGTCATCAGAACTGAGAAAGCCAGCAGAACTATCAGGCAACTGTCCAAACAGTGGATGGATCAAGCTGTCAGGCAAACTGCACTCCAGTCCTCACGGTCATCACTGTCCATAACCATCACAAATTCACCCTTCTTGAATGCCCGCAAGGCTTCCTGGTAGATGACAGCAAAGACTTTTAACCATGCCAACAGCTTTGCAGTTTTCTCAATGCCTCCATTGAAGACCACGACATTGAGAACTTGCAATCTTGACAAGGCCTGACAATATGGAATGGAAATAATCTCCTGACAAGACGAGGAAAGTAAGGAAAGTAGTAAGGAAAGTAGGAGAGTAAGTAGGGTAAGGACAGTAGTAAGGCGAGGAGAGGAGTCAAATTCCATTTTGAAAGGAGACCACTTCCACAACAGCCCTGTGGACAAGCTCTCTGGTCGTGTACCAGCTACCCATATATTTCAAAGCTTGCATTCGGCAGCACGACAAAGCCTTTCACACATGACTTAAAGGACATGCATGTTCTTTCCTCACCTAGATGTGGAGGTTTCTACACAAGACGGCTTTCGAACCAGCAAGAAGCTACGCAAAGATATCAGCTGCTGCAACCAATCTCTTTTTGCCAATGACTTTCGCGTACTGAGTAAATGCAAAAATGGTAAGGTTGAAGGATGCCAAATTCCAATGAAAAGGCTGCAACTCTTTGGCATTGACTGAGGACAAACTCCCTTGTGAAAGAGCTGTTTGCAAAGATCGCAGCGTTCTCAACCAAGAACCACTTGATAAATCTTCTCTACTTGAGACGCCTTCTTTTCAAGATTCCAGCTACGCCTGCAAGCGAAAGCATACATTTCGCGGAGGTCCCGCTTTTGCGGCCCAGTTTGTCACGAATTTAGCAACTTGAGGACTGCGTGGTCACATCCGTTGTAAAGTCTTTAGAATTGCCTCAAACACCACTTTGATTCCCAGCATTGAAACAGCTTGTTTGAAAGTGCAGTTTGCAGCAGTCTTCACGAGTGCTGTGTGAGACACATGATTGATGCTTAAGCAGTCAGACATAATTGTCTTGCGAATGCTGATGAAATCTACAATTGCAATTGCACGTAGCTTAAATTGATTTCTGAATGAACGAGGTAAAACTAAGCTGAATTAATTGCACAGATTTCGCAAGTTGTCTGGAGTTAATTGCTTCAAGTCCTCACAATTTTGTGAGAAGTTCATGCTGATCGCACCATGTCGCATTTAACTCAGCAACTCATTTCACTCTTGACAGAGTCTTTCCAATTCTTTCCTCACTTTACTCTACTAGTCGTTTACTCAGTTTACTCCCTTTTACTCATCTTTTTACTCGTTTATTCTTTTCGACCCTAAATCTCCTAATGGACCTTCCTTCCTCTGGAGCTTCGGGAGCTTCCTCTACTCCTTGGCAGCTCCAAGGCATCACAGACTGGCACCGACAGCCTGACAGAGTTCTCACAGGGCTTTGGTCACTAGGCGCAAGAAAAAAGTGGAGAAATTCGGTCTCAATTCATTGAGTTCAGATTGAGACCATGCTCCACAATTGACCTACTCATGTGACCCGTTCGTGGATTCTCGAGTACAACTTTGCAGTGATGTGTCCACCATGGGCTTAAGAAAAAACTACCCAGTCATACATACCAACTAAATGTCCCTTTTCGGTCTCCTGGGCTACTTCCTTGGTGTCTCAATAGCGGAGCGACTCCCCCAAGGGGCTAAATGAAATAGCCTTTTGTATCCTTTTGTGTGAAAATCATAATCCAACGATGCTGCTGGCCCTGGTTGCAGAAGTATGGACGTTCAACCAATTCAGTATGACCGTGCCCATCCAAATGTCAGCATCCTCAATTCATGTTTAACAAAGGTGATGTTCTTTCCCATCTATCAGAGCTGCTTGCCTCAAAACATGCATGTCCAAAGAGAATCATCAAGGCAGAAAGAGAGAGAGAGAAAGAGAGAGGAACCATGAAAGAAGCAGCCAAAATGGTGACATACCCTCCGAGAAGCAAGAAACAAACGAGCAACCAGCATACGGACACATTGTCCAAAACGAGCTGAAACAAGAGCTGTGGTTTGGTGTCTGTCGTGTCTTGGTTTCATGCTTGGGTCTGGCAGAGTGTCTTGCTTGGTCTCTCGGTGGTTGACATCATTCCACCTGATCGGTTCTCAGTGTTGAGACGTGAACTCAGGTGTCTGCCTACGTGTCAAATCTACTCTTCATCTGAAGCAGCGGCGCACGCTTTGTGGACTTCTTTTCTGCTTGTCTCCTTCTGGTCTCTTGCTATCTCTTGCTGCTCTTCTTTCTCAGAGTATCAAACTGGCTGTCTACATTCCTATCCGTGCAGCCAGCATTCAAACTATCTACCTATCAAACGATCTAACGATCTAGTGTCTATCCACCAATAGCTATCTGTCTAATTGTCTAGCCATCTCAGCCTCTGTACACTTACCACTTATCTATCTGTCTATCTTTCCGGCGATCTATCTATCTATCTATCTATCTATCTGTCTATCTATCTATCTATCTATCTATGTATCTATCTATGCATCTATCTGTCAGAATATCTGTCTACCTATTTATTAACCTATCTATCTACCTGCCTACCTACCTACCTATCTATTTTTCTCCATCTGTATCTATCTGTACTGTATCTCTCATTTTCTCACTCTGTTGACCTCCACCTGTCTCTATTGGAACTTCAAAGAAGATCACGGAGCCCTCAGTTCTTTTGAGGTTTGACTGGCAAACACGCTTCGCACCACACTGGCATCAGCTTTTGGACATCCTAATATCACAAAGGGGCCGCCCAGCACGGACGTAAGTAGGAACCCAACATTGCGGCCATCCCCCAACATGCTGGTCTCGTGCAGCAAAACAGGTTCTCTAACAAATGCACCAGCATCGGCTGGAAGCAGCTAGAGTGCAAGTCAGCTGGCCATGGTCAAGCAGGATGTCCATTGATACCTCCCTCTCAAAATTACAATACAATAGGACCAGAAAATTTTCTCCATCCCAAGACAAACCCAAAATAACTCTTGTGTGGTCAGGTGTGATGATATATGATCAGCTGTGATAATGTATGATCAGCTGTGCTGCGGTAATGGAATTCTGAAAAGTAAAAAATGCTTCTGTGTTTGGAAGGAAAACTTGAAGCCATGAAGCTTAGGCATGCTGGGGTATGAGGCATCATGAGGTCTGATCACGCATGAATGCAGAATGGAAGAAAGGAAAGATTGAAGATCACCGAGGCTTGAAATATGAGGTGTGACCAAGGACAGCAATGTATGCCAAAGTATTCTAAGTATTGTTTGTTGCATCATGGTGGCATAAAAGCATAAAGATGGAGGTATGATTGGCGAGGAAACAGTAATGAGATACGACAAGGGCGACACGGATGAAGTCATGATGCAGCAAGGTCCGTTTCTTTGTTGCGAGCCACGTGCAGCTGCTTGGGGAACAACATAGCTTTGAGTAGAAACCAAATGGGAAACAAGTGGGAGACAAACGGGAGACAAGGAGAAATCATGGATGAAATCATGATGCAAGAAGAGTGAAGAAAAAAAAAATCAGATGCAGTTTCTCTGTTGGCTGAAGCTACAAAAAGGGAAGAGAGTCGAAGAGAGCACATGAGAGTAACTGCTTCGGCAAGAAGTTACCGGCACACCAGACACGCCTGCTCTTTTTGTTCGGCTGCACCCTGGAAACCGCCGTGTCCAAGCGAAATCATGTAATCAATGACCAGGCCAACTGGAGCATCAGGAAAACGACCTTGCCAGTCCTGCAGATTGTGAACAGGTGATTGAACACCAACAAATACACTCTCAAACGCAAAATGCATCGGCAGCTAAATTGATTCTTCACAAGCAGAACACATCTTCATCGCAAAGAGCGGTGCAGAATCAGCCAAACCAAAAACATGTTGCAATATTCGGGAGGCAAGTGCTCGGGCACACAGTGCAACTGTCCCGTTGTGGACTCAGCTGCGCAGTGAAAGAAGTCGTCTCTCTCCCTCTCTCTCTCTTTGCCGTTGTGCGTTCTGTGATGGCTGGTTCGTTTTTGGGAGACGTGTCTTGCAACTTGTGAGAACTTGTGTCACTTTCCCAGGAAACTTCTGCTCGTCCGTGAACTTCTACAGATTGCATGACAATAGATCTCACAATGATGACAATTTGATGACTAATTGTGAAAACGACGACAGCAGAAACAACATCGATGTCATTGTGTGCAACGGTGATGATCATGATGATGGTGATCATACGATGACAACAATGGGGTGGATGATGACAAGGATGACTGCGGTGATGCCATCTATTCCGACCAGAATGATCATGATGGCAACTGCGATTACATTGAAATGAACACGAGCCATAATCACGACAACGACAGTGAGGCTGAATAACAACGCCACAAATATGGAATATGATTTGGACGGAGACGAGAGCGTGACAAATGCGGTGATCACGATGACTGTGACATGACAATGACTACTGTGACCTCGCGATGGCTATGACAATCGTAGGAGTTGGAGTGTTGTGGGAATGGTGGCCGATCCACTGGTATCTGGCAAAGAAATCACGTAAAGAACAAGCGCAGATTAATGTGGTACGCACTGGAACTGCAACCAATCAACCCCTTTTGACCTCATTGAACCAGTTCAATTCACAAGTTGTTCTCGGCGCATGTACCAATTGCTCTAATTGCATTAAATGGCATCTGTCATCCTGCTTGTACTTCTGTATTCGAGAGTTTTCCAACAAATGTGGCACACAATTACAGTATATTGATCGGAAGGACTACACAAAAGCCACCTGCTCGACTGAACAGATTGGGTGCATGGACACCCATACATGCGTATCTGTATATTTAGTTAAATGTAACTACGGAAATCTCTAGTATCAGAGTTCTTGCAAAGATGGATTGATACGTGTATCATATACGGACAGGCACGCATTGTTCATCTTTAGACTCAACTGTTCCAAGTGACTTATGGTGAAATCTTGGTTTTGGCAAACTCCCATACGGTGTGGGTACAGGGCCAAGCGCAGTATGCAATGCAGCCACAGACGTTGTTCTTTAGAACTCCTTAGGTCTCTACAGGTTTCAGCAAAGATCAGCTGTCAAACACTTTCCTGACCTTGGTAATCTTGGTTTCAAATGATGGCCTTTTCCTGGAATTCTAAAATCAAGGCTTCATTTATGTTTTAGATGTTTTGTTTCATTCACCTTTGAATATAGATTAATTCCTTTGAGTCTTTGTTGAACTGAACTCATATTTTAGAATTCACTGGCTTACTGTCCGTAAACCCAAAAGGCTCCTCTGTGCGTTCCACCTTGCAGGCAGCTGCAACGCAGTCTCCCCAAAGCCTCGTTTGGCGCCAAGTCATGACCAGTCTGGTCTGTCTTGCCTTTCCTATCCTTTCCTATGTTCCGTCGCTACTATTCTCCACTCATAAAATGCAGAGCACAAGAGAGCACAAGAGAGCACAAGAGAGCACCGGTCAAATGTGTCTGTGAGATTCTGTGAATACTGTGACAAGGGAAACTACAAGGAGTTCTTCATAGCTCGGTTCAGCTAGGGTCCGGGCCCACTAAGCAAACCTGTCACTCAGGCACAATTGAATATGAGATTTCGGAATGACTGTTAGCTACTGCAAGATGTCAGTGGGTGCAATGTGATCTGCACGGCGTCTGCTGAATCTCGTCAACCAAATAAGTTCCGAGCTCCTGCTAGATTGCACAGTGGCTAGTGATTCAGATGTCCTGCCTGATCCATCAGCTTCAGGTTCGACAGATGCAAGAACATCTTTCCAGCTTCCGTCACAAAAAGCTGCATACATGTCAGGCTTCGCTGGCGGTGGAGGCGGAGAGGGAACGTCACCGCCGCCACGTTCAAACTTTTCGTCATAGCCGTCATCAGATGCGTTGTGATTGATGTGTTTCCACGCATCTCCGAGTGGCTTGTCCGGAATGGAGATGCCATCAATGGTTTCCGGCAAAGGATCTGCTTCATAGTGATTTGGGTCATTGATACGTGTGGTCATCTCACGTACAAAGTCGTTCCATGTGATCTCTCCTGTTCCGCTGACATCCCATTCATGGAATGTTGCCACCAGATCTGGACCATCATCTCCGGGCGGAAAGCCGCAAGCATTGGTCAAGTCCCATAGACCCGGAATGTCAAGATTTGGTGCGCAACTCGAGGTTGCCCCATAGTACAGGAAAGCGTTGCCCATGGCCTCATGATGGTTGGAATCCAGTCACTTCGAAGTTGGGAAAGAGCAAAATGAGGATGAGAAAAAATGGAGGCAGGCAGGTCAAGAACAAATCGTAGGCCCAAAGAATATCACAAACCAAAAATGGCATGTTTCACCTATAGCTGTCTCGTTGTAGGTTTCAGTTTGAATCTTCTTGCTTTGAGAGAACCCTCTGTCAGCTATTCTTCAGATTTTTTTCTTGAAGCCCTTGCTTGTGCGTCTTTGCAAACCTGCCTTTGGAGTTGGAAGCCTGTCAAAGGGGAAATGTTTTGTCAAGGAATCTAGTCTTTCGAAAGCCCGCTTTGAACCCAGATCTGCCGCTCAGGAAATCTAGCCTGGAGTTTCAGTTTCTTCTTCTTCTTCTTCTTTTTCTTCTTCTTCTTATTATTAGTAGAAATGACTGGGGGACACCTTCCTGAACTCTGCATAGACCTCGCTTTGGGAGCGAAGTCTTGGAAACCCTTATTGGGAAGCATGGCTCAAGTTGGGAACTGAGTTTGGCAATGTTGAAAGAGGAATTGTTGGGTAACCTTCTTAGCACGGAGTTCATGGCCTTCATGGAGTCTGCAAAGGATCAAGGAATGGATCTTTGCAGTCACAGCAAACGACCTCCGAACAAAGAGGAGTTCCTCAGGAGAGTTCCTCAGAGGAGTTCCTCACGTGAGGAGTTCACTGTGGGGCTTGGGCCTAGCCTTGAGCGAAAGTGGATATTCCTTGCTATTGAGAAAAATCTGGTTGGCAACGAGATCCTCCTCACACCTTGTCTTGACTTGAACCAAGTCTCACAGCAGAACCCAAGGAACCAATGTAGGAGCCATTTGTTCGGGAACCTTCTTCTGGAGAGTCTTATCTTTACAGCTATCTCTAGGAATTTCAGAAGATACAACGAGATTTCTCTCTCATTCTCTGTTAGTCAAAAGCCCAAGCTCCACAAGCTCCACAAGCGGCCAAAGCCAACGGCCCTCTGTTAGTCACTTCTTGGGCCCCGTCCTGTTGGTCTTCTTCGCCGGGAATGACATTGTCTCCCTTTTGCTTTCGACGCTTGCAAAGCTTGTTGAATGTCTTCGTAAATTTGAGGATCTCGGCGGTGCGGAGCGACAGACACTGTAAATTATGCACATCAAATTGATGTAAACTTTGTAAAGTTTTCAAATTTCATTGTGAAGCATCAAATTTCATCAATTCTAATTGCGATGCTCATCCATTTTCATCAGAGTAAATCGCTGCCTTCGATAGATGCTTGTTATTGTGCACATGTAAGCATTCAAATGAGCTGATCTAAGGAAAGGGCAGCATCTTCTTTTGATGTGGGCGGTGCAATACTGAGACCAACTTCTTGCCCAGAAAAACGCTCACATCGACGATTTGCCAAACGAATGAGGGTGTCCTGAAGAGATCCGATCCAGCGAGGTACAAAACAAAGAACTTTGCGGCCAACGTGAAGCTTATGAAACCACTTAATCATCCATCTGATTATGCATAACTTCCCTATCATCGCGGGCAGATTGAAGTTAACTTCCCTTCTTTGGGAGATCCAACGCATGATTGGATTCTCTAGAAATATGTTTTGCAACTCAATGATGCTTTAGAAATTTGGTTTTGCAACTGCATGATAAGCTTCTGGCAGCATCAAGGACACAACCATTCCTGGTGGCTTGAAAAGAAACTAGAAAAAACAATTTGATCTGTATTTGCGCACAAATGTGCTTTGGATTGAATCTTTGTTTTGTACAGTCTGATTTGCTTTTCTTCGGCAATTCAAGTCAGCAACCCCCAAAAAATGGGAACTCAGTCACTTACGGTGTTGCACTTCTACGGCAAGCACTGCAGAACGAGGAAAAAATTAGATGAAATGCCACATCGAAGACTTGGGTCTTCCAGGGAATCTGCTTTGCCCATACAAAGCGACGGAGAGAAGGAGGGATAGATAGAAAGAGGGGGAGAGAAGGAGAGGGAGACAGAGAAGGAGACAGAGAGGGAGAGAAAGAGAGAGAAATAGGGAGAGAAAGAGAGAGAAATAGGGAGAGAAAGAGAGAGAAATAGGGAGAGAGAGAGAGAGAGAGAAATAGGAGAGAAAGCGAGAGAGAGAGAGAGAAAAAGAGAGGAGAGAGGGAGAGAGAGAGAGAATGAGAGTGAAAATTATGAGATTTCAAGAAAGATGTAAAGGTGTGAGATGTAAAGATTTGCAAAATGTTTTTCTACGAACCCTTCGCTTGTGCTCAATGAACAACCTTTTCCAACAGCGCCAGAGTTGGAAGCGAGTCCTTGTAGTCCGCATTGCCGCAGTCACCATCGATCCACTGAGGTAATCCTCGAGGGTCCATTGCTGTAAAGTGCTCACGTACCTCATCCATCCTTTCTTTTGCAAGACACATCCAGTTGATCAACAAATTGTCCGAAGTGCCTAAGCCCTTCATAGAACTCATGATCGCTTCAGCCCAGACCTGTGGGGGGGGCTTCACTAAAGCAAGTAGAGCTCTCTTGTAGTCACCACTGGTGTCAGCTTCGATTGCTTTGTAAAGATCGCCTCCATTTTTGATGTCACAATACTTGGAGACGAGATCACGGCGCTGCCTCTCTGAAAGATGTACCAAGAGAGTGATCAAACCCGTGTCATCGGTGCCCCAGCCCACCATGCAGTCACGAACTGCACACGCGAGTCTTTCTGTTGGTTCTCGCAACAAGCCCAACATGCAAGCACGGAAATTTGCACCAACAAACATACTCATGCCCCAATCCCAGGTCTCATCATCGATCCTGGCATACAAATCTTCTCCAAATTTCTCTTGGTACTTGGCTTTCAGTGTTTCAATCTGCTGAGGTGTCTTGCCAGCCACAATCTGGATGATAGCCTTTTCATTTGTGCCCAAACCATCCATTGCTGCTTTCAAGTCTTCACAATCCTGGTCGTAGTCAACAGATGCTTTGGGGTGAGTGCACTTCAACACGGCCACCAGAATGTTTTTAAAGTTTCCGCTGGTTTCAGACTCGATATGAGCGATCAAGCCCTTGTTGAACCTTGGACAAACGAGCAGCATTTCAGCTTTCAACAAACCTGACATTCTAAGACGTTTCTGACAAGTTTTGAGTAATTAGCTTCCTATGAAAGTTACTTAAGTGCAAGACATGCGCTTGTACGTCTCCTGGATAATTTGCCGCTCCTGGATAGGAAACAAGGATCCTTCTGTCCCCAGTCGTGGAATCCCAACTCGTCTGAATCAGTTCTGAAGTCAGCAGCAGCAGCGCAGCCAACACTCTGCCACCGGCACCAACACCAACAACGTAAACATGTTCTACCCAAATTGAGCTCCAAAAGGGCCATGAGAAATGGAGTACATTGCAAACAGCCCAGCCCAAACAGAGGAACGTTTCAGGCATCACGTAGGTCCAGGACAATCGATTCTGACGAGGAGATTTTGTGATCTGAAACAAATGATCCAACAGAAGATAGGGTGATGACGAGAAAGTATTTCAGTGCAAACAGCAGGGTTTTGTCAACATACTGCACAGGGTGTAGCTTATCTATCTGTGCAATCTAGCTATGCAATATTTGGCGGGCATTTCCTAACCCATACTCTTTTCACTGCTTCCTAACCACGTATAAATGTTTTTCTTACCATGTATGTAATTCCTCTTTACCCCGTACACTGGGTGCAGGCAAGTCGGCACCGGGTGCAGTGGGATGCAGTCATTGCTCAATAACTATGTTCACTTTAGCCATTCCTCAGGGTCCATATCTATCCACCAATGTGGAGGCCTTTTTACAGGTGCGCATTCCTTTGCCCTGCGTGAAAGTACGAGTCCCATGTGCAAGCGCACCGAGCAGTCCTTGAAGCTGGCACAAATGATGACTCGAATCAGCTGGTCTTCAGCCGTACCCCAGCCAGCCATTGCACCATGCAAAGCAGTCGCGCGGCTTTCGGCCCATTTCATGGCCTGCACTCTCTACATCTCTCTACATCTACATCTTTGTCATAGATTGTCATTGTACATCTCTGTACTCAGCGTGATTTTCAGTCGCAAACACTGTGTCCTGAGACCATTTCTGACCTACAGACGCACAGACCACGCACCTGATATGTGAGGACCTTTTTGTAGCTGAAGGAAGTCTCAGACGCGATGTGATCCACCAGCTTCCTGGCAATGGAAGTCGTGGAATTCTGCCATCTCCAAATTG
Source organism: Symbiodinium kawagutii (assembly GCA_009767595.1). Taxonomy (NCBI): domain Eukaryota; class Dinophyceae; order Suessiales; family Symbiodiniaceae; genus Symbiodinium; species Symbiodinium kawagutii. The sequence goes on along the minus strand of VSDK01008126.1, from coordinate 36,744 downwards.
CTAAGAGAAAAGACAAAGCGAAGGAAACAGAAACGAAAAAAAGAAAAGGGAGTATTCTGCCAGCATCATATCTGCACCTACTGTCTACACCGATTGAAAATGCAACTGATGTTCTTGTGCGGGGTTTATCACGACCAAACGCTACCTAAACTACCTTCCTTCTCCTCTTCTCTCCTCTGATATTGTTCTCCTCTTTCTTTGTGTATTGTCATGTTTTCTGGTCCTCTTGTGTTTTTTTTCTGTTTGCTTCCAATTTGGTCTCTCCCCTTTTTGTTCTCTCTTGTTTTCCTTTTCTTTTTGAATCATTGTTTTATTTTTCCCAGTCTTCTCCTTTCTTATTTGTTTCTATCTTCATTCCTCTCTTTCTCGCCTTGTCTCCATCTCTCCTTCTTGCTTTATTTTCTTGTCGTTTTTTTATTTCATAAAACTTTAGTGTCTTTTTCCTTCTCTTCTTCTGTTCTTCCTTTTTTCTTCATATTTCTTTCGATTCTTGATCAGCTACTTGCATACACCAAGATGGTTCGTCACCAACGCCATTAGCGCTTTCGAGCACAAATCCGTTCGAACACTTGTCTCTTACAAACCAACACAGTCTTTGCGCCCTGGAAAGCTTTCTACCCAATCGAATTTTCACACATTGCTTCTTTTGCATCTACTGTAAAAACCGTTGCATCAACATCTTCTCGACCACCAAGATCCACCAAGCATTTTTGCCTAAAATGCCCTTGCGACAGGCCAACAACAAAACCTGTTCCCATCGCATGCCCAGGGCTTGTTTGGACAGTCGAAATTCGAAGAGGTGCCTACTTGATTCAAAATAAAACAAAAACAGAACAGGAAGGTGCACTATGAGACAACAACATGAGGTTAAAGGACAGATTGAGAAGTGCCCATAAGATTGAAAGCGGAAGCCGTCAGGGTTTCTTGCTTTGCATTCAGGACTGGCAAGCTCAAACAGGAGGCTGACATGTTCATATCTTCAAAATCTTTGATCCTCTCAACTCCAAGCCTGCCATGTTCCTTCTCATATAGTCCGTGAATCTCATCGTACAAATTCTCCGGAAGCGTGCACACCTGGGCACCACACGCTGTGCTCACTGGAAGAAGGATGTCCGTGGGAACCCCAGAGCCAAGCCTAGGAAATTTACTCTGAAAGTTGTGGCCTCAATGCCGACGTGGCTCCAAACCGGTCAAGGTGTACTCATCAGTGCCCCAGCCGTGCATTGCATCCCAAAGATTTTTTACCTTGGAAACCACGCTTGGAATGAGAGGAGTTTACAGGGAGAACAGCGAAGCAGCTTCAAATAGCGTTCTGCATTTGAAGCTAATATACTTTTATATGTACATATATTTATATCAAATATGTGTGCATGTGTATATATTTATTATATATGAATCTATCTATATATATATATATATATAGCCGCTGATTCATAAATGTATGTGTATGTGCATGTGTGTTGATAACTTGCAAAAACGTTCCTGTCACTGCTACAAGGTTTATGCAGCGTGCTTGTTCGTGGCAGATTTCAGGGCTTCTTTCACTACGAGAAACATAGAGCTCCACCGGCATGTACAAGAGGGTGGACATGGTGTGCTTCCACCAGTTTGTGAAAAGGAAGAAGGTGCCACTTTCTGCCTTGCATTTCTTTTCTACCTGAAAAGATTGGAAACTCGGAAAGGTGATGCACCCGACCCATCCCTGCTGAAATTTGACTTTCAGTTTTGCAAAAATTCTGCACCTCATCCTTCAAAGGAGCTCCATAAACCGCTTCATACAGCTCTGTGTGTCGCTTGATCGCAGTCGCAGGCATGGTGACCAAAACGTCCTTCAACGTGTCTACCTAAGCAATTCGTTGCGCAGCAAGAGATGCACGTGAAGTGTCAAAGTTTCTCAAACTGTCAGATGGTCAATCCTCAGGATGTCACGTTGAACAATGCGTCCTTGCATCTTTGAGCCCAGTACACTGGGGCAATGGAGATTGTCTCCTGTCGTACACAGACATGAAAGATCATGAAAGAGGTTCCATCTTCGAATTAAAAGATAGGCAAAGAGATCCAAAGAGCGCGGAAAGCTGGGATGCAAACGGCGCACAGCATCGGAAAGCGATTGTGAAGAGGACAAAAACATCAGAAAAGGACTTGAAGAGCAAATCTCGAGTTCTACGGAATAATTTTCTGAGATTCAAGATTGCTTATCAAAGAATGTTATGCGACTAATGTTGAGTTCAGAGGCTGGTGATGGGTCCCAAATACCTCTTTGAAGTACCCAAGTTGAGTATGTTGTTGCACAAACTCGAGGGTCTGGGGCCCCACTTTTTCAGAGGATCTGACATACAACAAAGTGAACCCGAAACTCAAATTGAAACGGGCCTCATGCATTTTGGAATCCTTCAGTGAATGATTCATGAGCATCAAATTGATCTCGGTTCTTCTCTTCATTCAGACCCCCCACGAGTGGAGAGGATGGGATGACTGGAATTGGATTGCAATTCATGAGAAAACACAACCTACTTCTTTGGATGACTTGAGTATACTCAAGGACTGCAGTGCCTGTTTCGGGAACCTTGACCAATCGGTATGGCCAACACCTATTGCAACCAGTCTGGGAAAAAAACAACAGAACAAAAATGTTGTCATGCAGACATCACTGCGATATCACGTGCTTTACCTCATCCGGTCCTCGCTGTTGCGTCCAGCCAGCATAAGAAGAGTGTTCTTGTAGTCTCCGCTCGTCTCTGACTCAATCCAGTCCTCTAGCAGTTTGTTGTTAATCTTGTGGAACTCCTTTCGAACAGCCATCATGTCTTCTTTGGCCAAAACCATGAAGTTGATCAGTAGCTGATCTGCAGTTCCCAGTCCCTTCATCGCGCCAGTCAGGGCCTCTGCCCACACTTGTGGAGCCGGTTTGATAAGAGAACACAGGGCCCTTTCATAGGCTCCACTTGTGTCGCTCTTGATGTCTGCAAAGATATCTCGGCCAAACTCTGCCTTGTACTCCTTGATCAGTGCCTCCTTCTTAAAATCTTCCAAGTGGACCAAGCATGTGATCAAGCCCTCATCATCTGTGCCCCATCCTTTCATGCAGTCCCTCACAGCATGAGCCAACTGCTTCATGGGGTGACGAATGCAACCTTCCAACCTTAGAACGAGGCCGCATGGACGTCAGTACCTTTGATAGTCCTTCATAGTCCTTTTTTGGGCTTTTGAAGAAATCTTGAAGTGAGAAAATGATTGTCCCTTCAACTTCCTTTTGCCAAGACTCGTGTCCTTGTAGTATCCGCTGGTCTCACTTTGGACCCATTCCAGCAGGTCCCTGCCACAAAATGACACTCGCCCTGACCATCACCTCTACACATGCATCTACACATGCATCTACACAAAATGCATCTGAGGCTTTGAAACAGCACACCTGGCCTTTCGTACAATTCCTTAAACTTGGCATTGACGTCTTCCATCTGCTTCGCCCTCGAAGAATTGTCCAAGTACAGCTGCGTGCCAGACAACAAATTGGACTCTACTTCTACGACTTCTAAGACTTCTACGACTCTTACTAAAATCAGTGAAAACAGTTTGAGAAATCTAAGGCCGGTGCGACTTGCAGCATATTATGTTCGTGAGCTTGGTCTCGTCTGTGCCCCAGCCCTCCATCGCCTGAAGCAAGGTTGCAAGTGATGAAACCCCACAGTCTCCTTCAATGAGAACTTGTATTGAATGTGTTGAATGTGGAAACTTCTGCAATTTTCACATTCAACACAGTTCAGCTGGCAGTACGGCTCAGGACCTCTTTCATGGCTGCACAGTCTGCTTCAAGATCAAAGGGTTTTTCCTCTGCCTTCATCAGTGACCAAGCTGCGTTGTTGAATAATTTGATCAACTAAAAGCTTTTTGAATTTTTGAAGTGCATATGCGTTCAGAATGGACAACTCTTGATTGTTTTGCTCGTTTCCCCTCTGGTTTCCCTCCTCCAGCATGCAAAGAAGGGCTTTCTGGAAGTCCTTCGAAGTCATGATGTCGGATGTTTCGGACCTGATGTGCTCGACCAAATCTTTCCCAAACATTCGTTGATAAGCCTCCTTGACTTCTCTTCGCTCACCAAAGTTCAGCTGCGAAATCACTCGGATGAGCTGATCCTCGGCCGTCCCAAGGCCGACCATTGCTTTGTTCAGGATCTTAGCTCGAGCTTCTTCAGGACTCATCGCTTGCCACATTAAGACCTGTGTCAATGCAACAAATACTGAATAAGACCACGTACGCAGGCCACTTGTTTGTACTAGTTTCACTTCCAAATGCTTCAAGGAAACCCTACGAAGTCAAGGATTTGTGCAATTAGGGAAATGGTTCTGAGTTGTGAAAGTGGTTGAGCTAAGAGTAAGTATCAATCAAGTCGTTTCACATATCTTCTGTCAGGTACTGCAATGAGCACCAAATGAATACACGTAACGGAAAGTGCTCTGGACACAGATTGTCCGAATCAGGGGAAATTGCTTCACTTGAACTGTGAGGACATCACACAGATTCACTCGATATGCAAAAAATCTTGACCAGTAACCTGCAAGGGTGGGCCGAACATGAGGAAAGCCAGCAGGACAAGTCCGCCCTGCAAAGCTTTACCAAACATAAACAGCTACTTTACCCAGCCCAGCGGGCTTTCCTCAATTTTTCCAGCAAGAGACAAATGGTGGTGCTTAGGCACTCATTACCAATATAAAGAACCTGTTCAGAAAGGTAACACAAAACCCTCAGCAAGAACTCTGTACAAGATCCTGTGAGAGAACTTGTACAAGATCCCGTGAGAAGATTAATCCCTGTGCAAGAACCCTACAGGAGCTGTGAGAAAGTGTGCATTTGTGCCTGAAAAAGGTTCCAAAAGGCTCTCTTGAGAGGACTTCCTCTCAAGGGGACTTCTGCACGATCCCTCTGCAAGAACCCCACATGAGATCTTTAGAGCTTGTGAAAAATCGCTTGAGAAGATGTCTGTAAAGCGCTCTCACAAGGATGTGTAGCAAATCTTTATCAAATTGTTCAGAGCCATCAGACACGTACAAAGACTGGAGAAGGTTGCACGAGCAAAATGAAAGTTTGCACCGCGCTGGCGAGATGCAGAAAAACGCCCATAAGACCCACAACTGACGTCCACTACCTGTGCGGAACCCGATTGCGATTCCATCTTCGAAAGTATGTTTGCGCCTGCCACGAACAAGTCAATCCGAGGCATACAAAATGGCGCAGGCAAATGTCAGCATACGAGATCCGCAAAAGACCACCATCTCATGAAACGCGCTTATCGAGGTCTTCAAGAGACCCTTCAAGAGCACAAAATACTGCACCTGCCACATAAAAGTCACCTTTTTTGAATCCGATGATTTTGTGCGACACTTGCAATGTTTTTGCATGTTTTTGCAGCATGCCTCCAAAAACGCAGACAGTTCTGAATCCCTTGCACCTGCCAGCCCTAGAGCCCCGAAGGTCAGATGTGACGTTTCCCCTGCCCCTGCCACAAAACCACAGTCCAGAAACGAGCACAGCATGCAGATGCTCAACATGCTTCGAATGCGAGACTTCCATCACGGAAGTGCCTAGGTTTCGTGCAGAAAGTAAAACGTTTCAGCCAGCTTCCAAATGCTTCCAAGCCAACCCTGATCTTACCCCTGTGTGGCCGGCGCTGAGCAACAAGACTTGTTTTTAACGAAATATTCCCACTGAAAGAGTTTGGAAGCAAGCTTCTCGGCCTTCTTGTAGCTGAAGGAAGTGTCACTTTCGATGTGTTCCAACAGTCCCTTTCCTGTCTTCTCGTAGTACTTTTTGAAGATCGGAATCCGAAGCCGCTCCGGGATGGTGCAAACAAGAGCAGTCAAAGAGTTTTCGTCTGTACCCCAGCCCTCCATCGCATCGTTCAGGCAGCGGACCCACAAGTCGACTTCTGGCTCCAACAGAGCTGCCATGCAGTTTCTCCAGTTCCCAGAGAAAAACCATCCATCAGACCTGGCCGCCATGACTTCAGGGCACTAAGAAGGAGCCTGAGCCTCAAACCTCCCAACCTGCAACTGGTTTCCCAAGTTTCTAGATTTTGGGATGCACAAGAACACAATTACAATGATTCTGCCTTGTTGTAGAGACTGCTAGATGTGTGATGCGTTGTGTTCTCTGTATACTCTTCACTCTTTAAACTTATTTAAACTTGTTATCTTGAAGGACCATCTTGCTGTTCAGTTGGCACGGTGCTGAGGATGTGGCTCTGCAGCAGCCTTCGCAACGATCCTCTCACTTACGTTACCTCCCAAAACAAGGCAAGCACCTCTTGGAGCTGAATGCTGCACATCTCGCTGCACTCGCATCAATGTGGTGTAGCGTTTTGGGTGTCCAGCAGAACATTGAGAACAGGTGTGAGCGCAGTGAGCGTTGAAGTTTTAGCGTGGGCGCGAATCACTTTTTGCGCATCTGGACTTCAAAAATCTGTCCCAGCTTTTCGGAATTGCAAATGTGCTTCTGCCCCCGGCGCTTCATGGAGCCTAACTTTCGACAAGAGCACAAACCTATTAGCGCATGCAGTGCCGTAGACATCTCTCTTGACCTCTCTTCTTCTATGAAATCTCGAGGGACCACCTGCAGCAACTTTCCATGTGTCGGACATTTGACTTCCAAACTTCCTTCGATCACGTAATTCTTGGATTCTCGGCAAAGAAACGTGTTGGCCGCATAGGGACATGAGTAGGCGCATTTTCAATAAAGCGTTTTGCGTGCGCTTCCAGACAACTTAAGCACACTCAGCACTTACTAAGCACTTACTAAGCACACTAAGAGCACACTAAGCATCACAATTCGGGACGTTTCGGCCTGCTTTCAAGCCTTCTTGATATTTGGAGCACATGTTCTGGACGTTTCGGCCATCCACAGTGCCAAGCACCTGGTGCAAATCTGTGGCAAGGTCACTGTTGTGACTGCTTGTGACTCCCTTCTCTGTGCTTAGGTAGCGACTTCGATAAGGCACTTTTCCTCGTACAAAGCATCATTACACCGTTGCGCGACATTGCCTCAGAGGTCAAACAGGCTGCAAGTTGAACAAAGTTAAAAACAGTCGAATTCAAGCTGCTCAGCTGTTCTTTTGTGAACGTTGCTGTGAGCAACACATGTCATTGCTTGTCATTGCTGTCACTTGCTGGTCCAAATGCCAAGTATTTCGGCATGGTTGAGCTCCTCCTCCGTCATTCCTCCGGCATCGGCCCAAGCCGCAAAAGCTTGGAAGGGAATATTTCCAGTGTGAGCCTTAGAGAACGGTGTTTAACATTGACATCTTTGGATCATCAGTCTCTCATCAAGTCTCTCTCATCAGTGTCTCATCAGTCTCTCATCAATCTCTGCAAAGACATTGAAGCGCAGTCCGAGGGACCGGGTCTGCTTTGACCATCATCTCTTCCACCTCTTCTGCGCTGGGAGGCTCTCCTCTGACCAACGTCAGCATCATGTCCATCTCGCTTTTGCTGATGGTACCGTTTCCATCCAAGTCGAAGGCTTGGAATTGGAATCTCCTCGCGACTTCGGTCGTCGTCGAGTCCAATACAGCCTTTTTTAGGACTGTCAACGTTTGTGGCTCTCTCCGCTGCCACCTTTTCGCATAAAGGTTACCATCTTCAAAGTACCTTTGGGAGCATGGAAATGGAAATCCACGAGATCCACACGTCCTTTAAATGAACAAAAATGATGTTTAGATGCTTCAGGAGATTACCTGAATGCGGAGATACATTACGAAATGTTGTCAACTATTGCAAAGCGCTGCAACCAGCCTGTATTCCACGTAGTGATGCAGCCAAGATTGGAGATAGACCGTGTCACGATGCTTCATTTCCATTGGTCTGCCCTGCTTGAAAAAGCCGAAATTTTGGCCAGTAGAACTCTCATTTTTGTCTGCAAGGCAGAGGGGCTGAGTGTCATTTGGGAGCTCCAGATACTTACCGGTCTCCACATGCTCGAAGAAGACCGAATCTCCATCTTGGAACACTGCATTGGTGCCATCCTTCCTCCATGCCCGGAACAAGCACGAACTCTTGAGCTCAGTTCCTTCCCCAACAATCTTGTCTCCTTGTGCTTCAATCGCGACGTCTGAGTATGTAAAGACCAGATAGATGTGGTCACCTCCCTTGATCTGTGGTGGAACTGCTGACATGTCATACCGCACAAAGGGTAGAAAGCCAGGGCCCTTCTCACGAACTTTGTCACCTGAGGACATGATGTGCCAAAAACTTTTGAACTATTTCACACGTACGAGGAAGAATCAAAAAAACTTCAGGCTGGCAGAGACTTGCTTGAGAAATTTCTGAAAGAAATTAGACCACGAGGCATCATGTGAAGAGTGCAGCATAGTAGTTTGAACACAGACAAGAAAAAAGGGCAGCACCTGGATGGAATAGTAGAGCAACACGGAGCAATGTGGATCAATTGCTGTGGAGTTTACAGCTCTTACGGCATTCGATGTCTCAAGCCCTTCATTTTTTACGCCGCATTCTTCGATCACAGTTCGGAAATAGGTTGAAGTTCGGCCGAAGAGAAGACGGAAATTTGGCAAAACTGCTTGGGTTGAAATAGGTTGAAATAGGTCGAAATCGGTTGAAATCGATTGAACTGGAGCTGGTTAGATTTCATCCTATTCACCATCTGATTGATACCCTAAACGTAAGTTCATGAACCTGGCCGTGGCAGTCGTGTCCTGTACCAAGAACCGATCCCAACAGATCAGCGTAAAATGCATGAGCGCTGGCATAGTGGTCACAAGAAAAGTCATCAATAAACCAGTCCAAGCTGCATAATACGAAGCATGTTGTGTTTATGCATTGTTTGTAAGCTTCGTACTTCTTCATTCTTGATTTCCCTGCTCTTTGGAGCGCCCTCAGACCCGTACTTCAGCACAAAATAATGCGAAACGTGCAGAACAGAAACAAAAGCACCCCGTTAGCACCCCTGAAGGAGGACATAGGAGGACAACAGGATGGTACTCAAAGAGACACAAAGAACAACAGCACGGAGTACCGTCAGGACCATTCCCAAAAATTCTGAAACATCGCAACTATATAGCTCCAAAATCGCTCAAGTACGATCGGAAGGAGAGTCAACCAACATCCGCAGGTTGAAGGGCAAACCTGGAAGCAATTGAGTCAAACGAAAAACCAAGCAATGAAGATAATGTGGCAAATGTGGCAGACAATGTGGCTGTCTATCGGTCCGGTCCTTGCACGCCGCCAAAATCCCAGGAGAAAGTCATGCACAACCGACAAGCAGAAGGAACACATTGAAAATTGAAACACCAGAGTGAGTAACTTAAAAGCAAAAAAAATATGTTGGAAAACAAAAGGCTGACAATGAATGACAATCAGACGTGCGATATGAAGGGTGCTCTGCAGCAAACGCGTAATGACACAAGGAATGCGCCATTCGCTACTGCATACCTGAAAGGAGGGAACTAAAGCCAGCAGCAGAATAGAAGGGGAAAAGAGAGGCATGTGCTTGCAGAGAAATAGGGCAAAAAGGAAGATGCAAAGGATGAGGGTGGAAGGCCCCGTTTTTAAGAAGTACTGTATGTTTCTTGTTCGCGTTCATGAAAAAAGTTCATCGATGAACTTACAAGAACATACATGAGCAAGCTATCAGTCTTTTGCTTTGCTTTCTCTCTTTTGAAGGTGGAGGAGGGACCAGGGGGAAATCGAAGCGCACCCTCTGCTAATTGCGCACTCGTACATGGCCCCCCCCTATATCAAGATTTTCATCCTGTTTTGGAGCCACAATCACCATCACCCAGACCCCCACCAAAAGCAACTACAGCATAGCCTGCTGGCTGGCTCTCGTAATGTTCCCCTCTTATGTCCTCACTTGTTAGTCTTTTTTTAGATCGCTGGTGTCTGGTGTTTCGTTCAAGAAATGTTTTGAACATTCTGGGAAGCTGGAGACCTGTGTTTTCAACCTCCCACAAGAGTATGGGCACCTGGTGCAACTTATCTCTTCTGAACCCTTTCGGAACCGTGCCCACGATCTCTTTTTGAACTACTTCATGAATCATCGTGGAACCTTTGACGTCTCGACAGTGACACCCGCAGCTTTTCTATTACTGGAAACAAGGCATGCTGCTGGATGTAGCTGTTTGAGCTTACTTCTGCATGCGCATTGACTCAGATTGGCCCAGCTTTGCGACGTCCTTTTGCTCAAACGTTCTTAGAAATTCTGTCGGAACTGGTAGCGGTTGCAGCATTGCCGGCCACATCTGTAGGGTGACATGAGAACACAAGAACTTCTACTGTCCTGAATAAATATGTAGAACCCTAGTTATGTGTGGACGCAAACCCATAGAATGTGGAGACACGTCCATGAAGTTATATAATTCTAGCAGGCAGCAAAACACTGCAGCCATCTATGAGCCTAGTGCTGAGCATCTAATGTTTCTCTCTCTCTCTCTGCTTTGGTGCCTCAGACAGCACAGATGGGATGGCGGCAGGTCCTAACTTCTTGTAGAGATATAGAGATATAGAGACATAGAGATATCGATACAAAGATATTTACATAGATTATATTTTGTTTGCATGTATGTGACATTTATCTAAGTACTCATATCTAGATATATAAATACATAAGTATACGTATTATATATATATATACATACACATACATATAAATTTATATGGAAATGGGGTGTGCGAATGTGTATGTACACATAAATGTGTGCGGTATATATTTTCAAATATGTGTATATGTACGCCCAAACAATGAAAAAATAGAATAGCCTTCGCAACTTCCGACACCAGTGGGCCAAGCCACGGGTTCGAATTTCATAAATGATGCGGACCAAGATGGCAATGCCATTTACAGGGCACACACACAGTTGAATACGTCATAGCTGTATCCTTTCATACAAACACACAGCTGCATACATACATCCACTTGTACACACGCATGTTTGTGTACATGAGTATATATGTGTGTATGTATCTACAGGTAGAAGCCAATCCAAATTACCTAGAAAAATTACCTAGAAAAATGAATGTTTGCATGCATGCAAAAACCAGTGTGAAGCCATTTCACTACATCAAATGACCTTACATGGCTTTGTCTTCAGGTACCTAACATTGCATTGGAATAAATTACACTACACTACATCCACACCAGATGGGCGTCAAAAGCAGGATGGGCAAGCCACAAAGTCGCATGGACAAAGCCAATTCACTGAAGAAACCGGATCTTTTGCATTTAGGTGTTGTAAGAAAGTGATATAGACAAGGAGCAAAAATACACTCAAAGTAAATACGATTTAACTAGACATCTAAAGATTCTTGATCCTAAAGCATGTTTGTGATGTGCATATATGAATAGAATCCCCAAAGTTGAAAACTTCTTGCAGGCTGTTCTTTTACTCGAGGATGTGTCTTTCAACTCACTTTTCTGAGAGGATGCATCCAACCATGAGTTTCTGGTATTGCACATTTACACCGGCCAAGTATTTCAACATGAATGTGCTGCAAGACGCAGCGGTCAACTGAAGTGTCATGCAAGTCATTCAAAAAGCCTTATACAAGGACAAGTCAGTCATTAATAGCAGAAGAAATTTCGGCTGACAATGCAACGTCCAGCTCGACCATCCTTGAGCAACTGCAACCGTTGTTGGGATAATTTAGTTCATAATCTGATTTGACAAGGTTCCCTTTGGGCAATGGGAAACCTTCACAGCAAAGAAGGATGTTAACCCCTGGCACCTGGGTGTGCTCTGCTGGCATGCTGGTTGATGGTGAACCCAGCACCACCATCAACTTTCACTTCTGCCTGCTTTCCAGCGTTTGGTGCAGCTGGATCAGGAGCATCTTCATGGGGAATGTACGGCTTGGCCTCAGTATGCCGCACTCGGTGCTCATGAAGTCAGCTGTTCTATTGTGAAAACTGAGTCTTCCACAGTTGATCCTCCGCAACCCATGTCGAAGGCGAGATTGAAATATGTGCCCAAGTAAGAGGCTTGATCCTTGAAACGGCAAAATATCAATGTCTCAAAATTATCGCATCATGAAAGTTTCAAGCTTGCGCGGCTGCCCCAGTACCAGAAAACCTAAATCTTCCTGAACTACATATGTGTGGTGTCTGTGTGTGTATGTGTCTGCCTCATTCATTTTACGCTAGACTTGTTTCGTTGAAAAGCGAACCTCGAAGTCTTCACTCGAAGTCATGATCTTCACAGTATACTTTTACCAAAGCCAGGAGTTCGTCTCAAAGGGATTCTAGGAATGGAAAAATATGAAGTTTTTGTTTCCTGATGCCTGATACCTAAATCCTATTTGGAAGCGCCTATTTTCAAACACAGCCGCAGAGTCTCGCTTTTTCCACCAGAAGTAAAATGTCGGCACACCGTTCACTGACATTTTTGAAGTGAGCAGCGAAAATAGTGCGGCGAAAACAACAACACGGCAAATTTGAATGTAAAACAAAAGGTAGACGTTCGACGAGAACGAACAAAAAAGAAATGTTATAAACGATGGTCCAGTTGTTGGTGTCGTGTTGATGTAGGTTGTCTTGTTGTTGGTGTTATTGTTGGGTTTGTAGTGCTTGTTTTGGTGTTCTGGTTTGCATGGTTCGGGTTGGTATAAGTATTGATACTTGTTTTCCTTCTCCCTCTCCTGCTCCTTCTCCTTCTCTTTTTCCTTTTCCTTTTCCTTCTCCTTCTCCTTCTTCTTATGGTTTCAGTTTTTTAATCGATTACGTTATCATCAGGTAGTGATGGCAGTGGTCGTTGTCGTAATCCTTCCTGTGTGCTGGAAAAACACGGTATTTTTCCTGATCCTCTACATCAAAAACTTTATTGGTCGTAGAAAAGAAATGCCCTTTACACCAGCAACCGCTTTACACCAGCGACTCTTTTTATACTATCATTTTTTGCACACCGAACCGCTTGGAGCAGAGACCGTTTTTCACCACGAACTTCTGATCCCAACTCCATCTACAGGACTGTTTTTCTACACCAAAGACCTTTCTAAGCCAAAACTCTTACACCAGATACCCAAATTTGACACATGATTTTTCACACCAATATCTTTTCACTGAACGCCACAAACTTCGTGAACTCCGCAGTCGCAACACGTTTATGTTGTTTTTGTTGATTGGGAACAATTTTTGGCCGCGCTGTCACAGCGAAGGCTACGGGTGAGACACTTGGTCGATGACAAACACCCTTTGATATGGACAACATTGAAAAAATCAAAAATTAAGCCACTTGGCTTGGAAGCGGTTGCCTGTAAAATTGTTGATTGCATTATCCAATGAACTACCAGCAGAAGGACCAGTCAACCATGGTGATTTCAAACTCACCAAGACAGGGAAAGAGCAAGAAAGAGCGCAACTTGACGATTCAAACAACTTGGGGATCCACAGGCAATTTTTGCAAAATGACATCCAATCGAATCAGGTGAACCGTTTTCAATCACGCGCATGGGTTTCCAGCTCAGTTTTTTTCCGTGGGAAGATTATCGCCCATGCAACGTGGTCCCTACCATGCCGGTGTGTGGAAGGAGGGTCAAACAAGCGGACCCGCCCGCCATCCCTGAAAAAGAACATGGTCAACACAAAAGAAAATCCATCCTATTTTTTGACTAGATTAAATTTTGAATGAATGCTTGCTACAACCCAAATCAAAAGTTTTCCAAATGTGTTTGATGGCAAAACTGAATGACTAGTTCCAGCTTACACTGCTCAACAACACACAACGGCCAGAAATGCGAGACAATTCGCTTTATTCCCTTGACAAAACGGCACACTGCTCACTCAATGCAAAGCAGCGTTTCTTTTTCTTTTGAGAATTGGGGTCAATCTTTGGCCGCGCTGTCACGGCTTAGGATGAGGCACTGAGACTGTGAGAGCGCTAAACTATGTAGCGAAGATCACTTGAGCAAACAGTCTGTGAGTCAATGAAAATCATTGACATGAACAATCCCAAACTGAATAGTAAGAGTAGTCACTTGACTAGAGACACTTGACGCGCACTGAAATGTAACTTGACGAGTTGGGATGGCATCAGAAAAATTGGCCCAGAAAAAGGTCAAAGACCAAAAACCTCTCATGAGAGAAAAAACAAGAAATAAAGTCAATCACTTGATTGTGGCCCGACAGTTGTCGGGCGTAAGGTTGTCAAATTGTGTTATAGAAGACAAGTTGGGTGAAACCCATCTTGATGAAAACTGGTGCGGCGACACTTGTCGCATGGACACTTGCCCATGTTCTCTGATCACTTGATCAAGGGTGGGAGGGGTAGGGACGAAAAAGCAAAAATGTCACTTGACATGCAACATGCATTCCCATCACATGATGTGCATGTTGGCTCTTGATCACTTGATCCTTGAGCCGCACTGCAGGGCGATGGAATCACATCAAACTTTGTACTGCAAAACAAAGAGTTAACAAAGAACACTGCTTGACTGTTCACTGTGTGTACTTCAAGAATTATTTTTTTTTCATCTGTTTTGTCTTGTGAATCAAACTTCATCATGCGTTGCATGAGGTACGTCTTATTCCCTTGACGAAACGGACAGTTCACTCAACGCAAAGCAGCGCTTCTTTTTCTTTTGAGAATTGGGGTCAATCTTTGGCCGCGCTGTCACCCCCTGCATACTGGGCCGCTTTGACCCAAACTTCCATCACATCAACTCTCAGTCTGGCCGCGCAGCCCATGAGACTTGAGCGCTGTGCTCTTGATGGTTCATCAGCTGGATTGGACTGACTAGGCACTCGCTCTAGCCAAACTTGGCAATGGACTTGCTCTTCTATCAAGTAAAAAGCCTCCATGAGGCAACTGGCAAGATGATTTTGAGAATAGCCTCGAATGAGGCTTTTCCTGACTGGTTCATTGTCAGTGAATACAACTGCTCGCTTCGACCGGAGAACATCTTGCCACAAAGCGGATTCCACTAATATGGCTACCATCTCCCATTCAAGAATGATGGTTTCTTTGTCTCCTTGCTCCACCAAGCACGAAAGGTCATGGGGAACTGCTTCACTGAAGAAGCTGCCCAGTGAACCATCGCTGTTGACACAGAGACCTCCAATGCCCGAGTACCCTCCAGGCTCAAAAGAAGCATCCACATATATGTGGACGTGATCCGACAGGCCAGGGGTGACTTCTCTAGGATGGTTCTGCGTCAAAGCTTCAATCAACTTGTACAACGACGATTTGGTGACTTCTGACAGGATCTTACGCCCAGAAGACACATGATTGTTCAACTCTTTCAGGTGTTTCCTAAGCGATCTCCCGAAGAGCTGACTGCTTGCTTAATTGAAGACGGCCTCTTAACCTTTCACCGTCCTTCCTTGACAGCTTGTTCTCTTTTGCAATTCGATTCAACTCATCCACAAGTTCTTCTACTCTTTCTGGAGTGTTAGTAACTCTGACTTTGCCAAGCTTGGCGTTGTCCATATCGAGACGCACTCCGAAAACTTTGCAGACAGAATCAAAAGGAATGAATTTGTCCTCAGACTGTTTCCACCCCAAAAATGAGAACATGGCTGAGATGCACAGATCAGTGTGCTTGGCGGAGGCCTTCTCACACAAGCTGAGGAAATCATCAAAATAGGCGGACCATGCCAACTTGA
The DNA here is from genome assembly GCA_009767595.1 of Symbiodinium kawagutii. NCBI lineage: Eukaryota > Dinophyceae > Suessiales > Symbiodiniaceae > Symbiodinium > Symbiodinium kawagutii. The sequence continues at coordinate 21,141 of VSDK01008126.1, read as the reverse complement.
GTTTGGCGTTTCCAACAGCCCAGAATGCCAAGGACACTCTAAGAAATGCCGTGGCTGAAGCTACAGCTATAGAGCCAAAAGTCAAAACCTTCTGGCGAAACACCTCAGCTCTGCAAGTGTCTGGACAGTACACCGCAAGGAAAGCGTCGCTCTGGTATGCCTCGTCAGACAAAGGGATCTGTTTGCATGCGTCCGAGAGATCCCAAAGCTTGGCCACCAGTTCGGATCTTCCAGTTAGAACAGAACTTGCTCTAAGCCAATAAGCTACCATGGACGCAATGTGGTCGATGGTGTGTGTGGTGACTCCTTCGGTTTGAGTGACCGACTGGTTCACCATGTTGGCTTTGTAGTCGTCTATGGGACGAATCTTGTTCTCTTGTCTAACAGGAAAACGTTTGGTGAGGAGTGAGTCTGAAGGCATGGACTCAGGTTCCACTGGTCCTTCAAGAAAACCTTTGCTCACTTCTTTCATCGTGGCTTCCCAAAGTCCTCTGTCAAGCTCTTCTTCTCCTGAACTGTTGACAGTCTTGAGAATGCTGTCTCTACTTACTTGAGCGTACGTTCTGAGATTGTCGCGTGACACTTTTGCTGGACGAAGGCGCCGATCGAAGACTCCCGACTTTGGAAGTTCACCAGTCAGGTCAAAACCTCTCGTCAGGTCTTCAATGAAGTTGATATATTGGTGATTCGACTCAGAGATGAGTTTCTCAAAAAGCGCTAACTTCTTATCTTTCAGCACCGTGCTGCTTCTCTGGCTCATTGAAGATCTCAACTGCTCTTCTCTGTCCTTAAAGTCTGACATGAGCATGGCCCATCTCCTGAGTTCGGCCGTTCTTTCCTTGGCAATAGATTCATGGGATTGCGACAGGGCTTCGTCAACAACCTTTCGGATGCATGATGGAAAAACTGCTTGAACTTCAGTGGGATGGCCAACTGTCAAAGCTTCCTGGTCAAATTCACTGGGACGCCTATGGATGCCTACTGTGATGACCTTTTCTGTGGTGTTGGACTGTTCAAAACCTTCTTGAGTCCCTGCACTCGCGATGTACCCCCGGAAAGGAGTGCTCAATTGACGGCTGTAACACTGTAGGGCGGCAGAGGTTCTGACGCAGGCTGTTGAATGACTCGAAAGAATTCAGGCACCATTGGGGAAGGCCCTCGACGAGGTTGAATGTCAGCGCTGGCACGCAGGGCCTCAATGGTTTCTTCTTGTTGCGCAAAACTGGGAGCGATGCACTGCGCTCCCGAGTTTTGTAAATGCATGGCAATGTGGAAAGCCATGGTGCCACATAGATCCCATGGATAAGCTGTTTCATCTCCGGTAGCCCAGCGTCCACCGGGGAGTTGCCCCCATGGTTCGTGCTCATGGTCGTTCTGACAATGGGCAGCAAGGGCCTGAAAGGTTGGAACTGTGCGCACTAAGCGAATGAGTTTTCGGCGAGCACTGCCATGGCGACAATGGTGAAAAGTTGCTTGGAAATACTCCAACTGCAACAAAAGTTGCGCAAAGTGAGCGGTATCCCACACGAAACTGCGGCCAGGGTTCTCACATGACCATGGAACACTGTGATCATGGCAAAAGCGAATGAGTTTGCAAGTCACCTCATACAAAGAATTTGCCAACAACACAAGAGCGCGAAGGTCACCTGTCAAGGAAGGGTTAAGGAAGGAAGACCATTGGGATGACGATCTGGGCGGACTACTGGAGGATTGTATCGGCCACGACGCTTAATCAGCCTAGCTCTGCTGGCGGTACCACAGGGAAGTGCAAAATGCACGTAAACGCAAAAAGGTGACGCAATGAGAGATTTAATTAGATTTTGATTGGAAGGATCAAGAAAGTCAATGGGCAATGTTGGACATGTCAAGCGAGGATGCAACTTGTGATCGATTCCCACACTGTCATTGAGTCCAAATGCTTTGAGGCACGCGGTAAGGCGACCTGTGCCTGAGAAAACTTCAATGCGAAAAAACTGATTCAGAGGCTTATCCTTCACTTTCTCTTGCAATGCTGTGGCTGAAGAGCTCCGAGAAATGGATGTGGTTTGTCACTTAGGCTGTGACAAACTGCCAGGCTTAAAGCACCCGGGCTCAGCACAAAGATGAAGGCCACGCTTACACGATTGGCCGGGCTCGGCATCATCACAACCTTTGAGGTTATAGGCCCAACACAGGCGACGTCCATCAGCAGTTTCCAATGCTTTTCCAATCAACCCTTCCGGGATGCGAGGGCCTTGGACTTCTTGCCTTGCAAGGGCTTTGCGAGTCCGAGGCCAAACTGGAATTGGAGGACTTCCGGACCTGTCACGAGAAGTGGTTCGCCCACGTTTCTTTGGAGTCTCCACTTTATTCTTAGCGTGTTCTTGGCTGCGCGGCAAAGGCAACAAATGGAAGCTGACAGGGGCCAACATCTGCTCCAAAGGCGATTCATTGCGAGCATTCCTCCTGAGAATAATCAATTTCTCAGCCATGTACAAAAAGGCAGCTCGATCAGCTCTCAACACTTGTTGCAGGGTGACTTGGCTCTAGCCTGGCGGCGGCGGAATGGTCAAAGGATCAATGAGCTCACTACAGTATGAGTTGAACTGGTCATACGCTACCAACTTGACCAAATCAAACGCAAGTCTCCTTCTGCGAAGTGCATTGACTACCTCCAACTCTGTGTTCGTGGCGCAATGCAATGAGGGGCTTTTGTCCTTGACTACTAATTGCAGCGTCGAGGGACGGCTCCTTTGAAGGCTTTTTGCGCTGTAGTTCGGCTCTTCTAGTGATGAATTTCTCTGGCCCTAGATACACCAGGGCGTCTTTCTCGACCATGCTGAGGACTAGGTCGTAGCACTGGCGCGCTACCTCTTCCTCACCTCTCAATCTCAAACCTGTCAACCGAGCTCGTTGATCAGTGAGTCGTGATTCCCTTTCGGCTGGAGCCAAAATGACAATCCGAGGCTCTTCTCTACGGGCAACTTTCTGCTTAACATCAGCCACTACCAACGTCTGAGCTTCAAAAATTAGACGTTTCAAGGAACTCATAGCTCCTTGACTGGGCACAAAGGTTGGCGGGAACAATGCTCTGACCTGTTCATCACTTGGTGATTGACCAGGTGGGCAAGCTGCAAATGCCAGTCTTGCCAACGTGTCGGTCCCATGTCTCACAATGGAGTCAACTTTTCCATTGGACGGGTTAACTTCTATGGCTCTGGCCTTAAAGGCCTCTACCGTCTCAAGCAAAGTCCCCATGATGCTTAAGCACAAAACTACAGGAATCGACAACTCGAGACAAGAATAAAATTCACGAATTGACAGGTAATGATGAGACACAAGACGCTCCTTTCTTTTTACCCCGCAGCTTGTTCCCGTTGCTTTTGCAACCCTGAGGCTAGCGAACCAATGTCTCTTACTGGTCTTGCACCCTCACATCTTTTGCACTTGCGAAAATCCAAGAATGTGACACTATCAACCTCTTTGTAGTCGTCCGTCGGTTTCGCGCCGCAGCTGAATCGATTAGAAGTTGCACCACCAGCCATGATATGAACGATGGAACTTTGATGATGTTGAAACACGCGAACATCCGGTTCCCACTGGGACGGTTGGACAACAAGATCCATCGACCCTGCCGCTTCTTCTTCTTCTTCTTCTTCTTCTTCTTCTTCTTCTTCTTCTTCTTGATGAACTCTCATCGATTCTGATGACTCGGAGGAGGAACTGCAGGAGTCACTGTCACTATCTCTCCCTTCCTGGTCTTCATTGGCAGACCCTTGGTCTGCTTCTTGGGGCCGCTCAACTGGATAGTTTCTTGGATCTGCTGTTTCAGGAGGGTTCAAAAGCCCCGACCTAGCGCTATCGGGTTTGAATGATCCCATGCGAATCTGCTGCAACACTCCCTCATACTCTCTCAGAGGTTGCGCGAGAACATCTCGGGCAAAAGCGTCGGCAGACTTGTGTCCACTTGCATGGTGACCTTGAAGCAAACGTGTTTCTGGTTGTAGCCCAAACTTTCCGCACCAGCTCAAAGCTGTCCCCTTTAGGGTATGTATGGTCGTGGGTTCACAGCCATTCCGCTTCCTATGCTTCTCGTCATCCATTTCCCGTCATGTGTAGGAGCTGGAAGGAGGGGCTGATGATGCAGTTCACTCATTTGAAGTTTGGCAGCTTGGTACACTTTGATCACGTTAAGCCCCCAAGGTGTTCGACCAGTTCCCCATATTGGGGCTATCAACGGCATAGCGAGGCCTCTTTTGGCAACATCCCTTGACGTTTTGTGGGACCTGGTCTTGAATTCAATGTACCCTGAAAGCTTCCCGTGGCCTTCTGTCACATCTTGGTTGTACTGGTAAACCTTACGCACATCACTCCAGCGACTTCTGCTGCGCAGACAGAACAGGAAACTTGCAGCAGCTACTCTGTCGTGTATGGATTCACATTCGTCTTCCAAAATTGCTTCTAAGGCATTGGCTTCTGCAATGGACAGCACTCGTGCTTGTTTACGCTCAGTTTTATCCAGTTCTCTGAGTTCCACTCGTTTCTGGCATTGTTTTGGCAAGTTCAAAATAAGCCCAATGTTCCCTTTGATCACATCTAAGCCTAACACATGGTGGCAGAAATTCAAGGCTTCCAAGAAACCGCTAAGAGTGGAAGCCGGGGAACTCTTGGATTCCAAGTGAGATAGATAATCAAGGACGACTGATTGTTCCATCGGGAACGGACTCAGAGAGAAATGAGAGAAATGTTCTTCGGTTTTATACCAGCTCAAAAAATTCAGAATTGCACTGCCTCGTTTCAAAACGGTACCAGCGCTACGGTTGCCGAAGAGGCGTTGCAAGTCTGAAATCCTGCCATTGGCTATCAAACCTTCGAGGTCGCAACCCATTGGTACTGCACCTTTTCCAGTCCTAAAAACCATGTACCATTTCTGCAACGCTCTTGACATCCTCTCTTCATCAATCTCAGCGTCCGACTGAGCCTTGCCAAAATTGATTATCTCTTGATAGCTACCTCTAACCGCTTTGGTGATCCTAGCTCTTTTGTAATTTTCATCATAATCTGAGGCGGTCAAAGGCCTCGTGGGACCTTGCACAGGAGTGGGCAATTCCGGTTCGATGGACTCATCTGTGAAGATTGCCTTCACGGGTCCTACTTCCCAAGGATAGCTCACTCCAATAGCAGGCGCAACCGAGAAGCAAGCATCATCTATAACACTGAAAAGATTGGCTCTTTCATTGCTGCTAAGAGGACGGTCAGCTGATCTCTCCTCTTGGATTCTCCCACAATTGAGATTCACCATCAATATATCCGTCCTCAAAGACTCCATCCCCAAACGAAGCAGCTCCATCTAGATTCACTGGCAAAGGAATTCTCACGTCGTCAGAAGCTACTGAATTTTCAACTTCTTCATCCCGAGAATTTGGCTCAAAAAGGTCCTCAACGGCCTCTCGTGGCACAGCCTCTTCACCTTCAAAGCCATCCTCAAAATTCTCCGGCTCCATCACAGCTGAAAACAAAATGAAAGAAAGCTGGAGGTTACTTGTGAACAAAGCATTAAAAATGGGGAAACACTGGGGAGAAACTATTACAAGTAGGGACTATCGATCTGGCGTCGTGTGACTGCATGTTCAAAAGCGACTGAAATGCTCTGAGCCTCATTGCGGACGCGCTTGCTTCCAAAGATACACTTGTATCTGTGAGGTACCGTGATTGCATGGTATGTTGTTTGTTGGCACTTGCCAACTGTCAATTCCAGCCCACTTGGGCATTTAAACTGCCATGGTTCCCTGGACACTTGTCCATTAAAGCTCACTCGAGCTGTTCTTCATGGACACTTGTCCACACTCGTAATGCACACTGGACATCACTGTAACTGACAGCATCACTCAAAAGAAAATCACTGACCTTTTGATACCTGATGCCTGTTATATTCTTGAACATGTTGCATTGCGAAAACTGACGTGCATTCATGACAGCAACTGTGAAGGCTGGCACTTGCCAAGGCCACTTGGCCTGAGAGCACTTGCCCTTTTCCTTGAAACTGATCCAAAGTAGTTGGCTCGCGCCTTTGCCCCCGGATTGTAAGGAGGCAACTACACCGGCAAATCAAAAACCAATACCCCTCACTGGCGATCGGCTCATTACTCAGGCTCCAAGTCGATGATGTTGGATTGGTACCGACAACGCACTGAACGGCCAAATCGCAGGCACACTTGCGCCGATCGAGTCCCTAGTCACTCAGCAGGGAGGACTTGATAGATGCGGTGGTAATGGCCTTCGACTTCCATGAAGCCCAAAGGGGCCCATGCTGAGTTCACAGCATGAGTACGCTCCAACGTCCATCGAGTTGGGGACACTGACCTCATAGTGGAGTCTTTGACGCGCAGATAAAGATCTTTGGGATGCGGCGTCGCATTGCTGCTAGGGATTGGCGGATTCTCCGTGTGAGAAGGCATGCATGAGGCTTCGGGCACGCAACCCGAGAAAGAAAGCGAATTTGCCCAAGCTGGTTGCACAGGAGGCCCATAACTGGCTGACTGCGGCGGGGGCGGTAATGGACCACCACCAGGGCCTGCACTTGCAGGAGGCTGCGCCGGTTTTGGGCGGCAATTTGCTCCATGATGGCATTGAGTTTCGCCAGCTTGACGTTGAGGCCTTGAATGTTCTTCAACAAGGTAACCCGGAGTTTGCACGGCATTCTCCGTGGCTTTGAGCAACCCGGCTGCGCGGGTTGTCAGCACAGAGATCCCCTGAGAGATCGTAGCAAGCTCTTGGCGCAAGGGCGCTCGGTTGGCAACGAGTGCCCATCAGAGCGCCGAGTTCTGTGTTCCCTGCCTTCACTATGGATGCGAAATAATTCACTCCAGAGGTGAGGCCCACCAGCGTTTGGGCCACATCTTGGTCTTGCATAGCTGAAACTGTGGCCCCTTCAAGCAACTTGTTCATTTCAGCCAACTGGTCCACTGCGCTCTGAAAAGATTGGGCGACTGATTGAATCAAAGGGTCAGCCGGAACTAAATCAACATTCCTTGGTACACTGGGCCCAGGCGTTTCCCCATGTTCATCTTTTGTCCCCTTCACCACGCGGGGAGCGGCTGCGCTCTCGCGCTTCAGGAGCTTCGGGAGCTGGAACTTCCTGGTGGGAAGCATCCTCCGGCAGCTTGACAGGGCTCGCAGTTTCCTCAGGCATGGCAACTAGGCGGCTCAGAAAAGCAAACATGATGCAAACGAAAAAGCAAAAATGTCACTTGACATGCAACATGCATTCCCATCACATGATGCGCATGTTGGCTCTTGATCACTTGATCCTTGGGCCGCACTGCAGGGCGATGGAATCACATCAAACTTTGTACTGCCGCACTGAGGACTCAAGTGAAAACAAAGAACACTGCTTGACTGTTCACTGTGTGCACTTCAAGAGTTAAGAACTATTTCATCTGCTTTGTCTTGCGAATAAAACTTCATCATGCGTTGCATGAGGTACGTCCCATCCTCAACAAACAAGTTGATGTTTCCGAATGTCCACCAAACTATTAAAAGAAATTACATTGTCGAAACGACACCGACACCTCCCTTCCAAGTCTTTTCAGTGACAGTGATGTTGAAATGATTGACTGATTGACTGAAATTTGGCGGACAAAATTTCACAACCAACCTCACAAGAGTTTTTTCGAGGTCGAAAACCAAAGTGTCGCGAAAAAAATGGATACTGTAAAGATGGGAAATTCCTTCCTCTATGTAAGACGCACGCCCCTATGCATGACCCCCAATGACCAGTTGGGTTGCGTGGTTAGTTCACCACATGATGGGAAAAAGTTTGGGTCACTTGATGAAAAAACCGGAGTGGTGGGACGAAAAAACGAAAAAAACGGGAAATGGAAGTTTCAATCCTAAATCGCTTGATGTTCCTGTTTGATGCGCTCGGGCCCCTCGGCCTCTAAGGCACATTGCAGACTTGACTCAAACGTTTTCAAGGTTCAAGTGCCCAAACATCACATTCCTGAATTGATGTTCGTTCATATGTTTTTTGACTTGTTGAATGGAACCTCACCATGCTACCATGAGTCTTGCCATTTTCACTTGGTCAAATCAGCGCACAAGTTGTGAATTTTTCGCTCCGTTTTGCCGCCAGGGCCTCTGAGCTCTTTCAAAGCGGGCGCGTATTCATCCTTCCGACACCAGCAAGACAACTTTTCATCCAAAACAACATCCTATCACATGCCCTGCGACGCATTTAGCATTGCGGTCGCCGTCATGAGCAAGCAGCTCAAAAGAGCAACGTTACAACAAAAAATAATTTGTAACAGACCAGAGCGCGCAACAAACGCGCACCATGTGACAGCAAAGAAGAGAAAAAGTGGACGCCATCTCATTTGGATCGGAAAACAAACTTTTTTTCCGGCTGCGCCTCACGTGCACTAAACACAGGTCGCGAAATGTCCGCGTAGACCGCAATAGAATAGAGCAAGTGAAATCACTAATTGATTGGTGACAAGATGTAGGCCAGTAAACCAACACAAACAAACCAAAACGCCCAAACAAAACAAAACCAACCAAGCAACCAAGAACCAAAGCCAGAAACACAAGGTCATCATCTCACCAACGCAGGTCGAAAAGAGAGCTAAGACGCTAGGTGAAACGTGTGAAACTCCGCGCTCCCTCTGCTCAGAGGACGAACATCCAGGCATCAGCATCTCAAAATCTGAATTTCCTGCACCCGCTGCGTACTATCCATGTGCCTGCGCGCTGTCCTCAAAACAAATCGAAGTTGCAAACCCTTCACATCCCAAAGGAACATCTTCGTACAATCCAAAGGAAAGCGACGATCCCAAGACTCCAAGTGTATGCAATTTGAAAGCGAAGATGTAAAAGAAATCAAAATAGCCAAAACCAAGGAGGGGGGCCCCAGCCCCCCCCACAAACAATGAGCGAACCAACACAGCGAAAGCCCTGCCCCAGACGAGCAAATGCTCAATCCGTGACCTCAGACGATTACTGGACTCCTGCCAGTACCTGTGTCAAGAGCGTAAGCACCAGCCGTAATATATCCTCATCCCCCACAGTGCATATTTCACCAGAGGCAATCGGAAATCAATGAAGATCGCTGCGACGTAGTTCGAGATGGAAACTCACACAACGCTAAATTGAAATCTTCGAGCCACCTCCTGAGCTACTCACTAGCGCTCGCTGACAGCTGCACTCTGCTGAGCGGAGGGCTCTAGCCCGATACTGCATGTCAGTAGGTCTGCTATGCGCAACATCACCCCGCCCATAGGGGGCACTTCTGGACACCACAATTGCCTCCGGTTTGTCTAAAATGCTATCCAACCCACCAGGGCCACGGTACGCAGCGCCGTCAAGCAATCTGCTGCTGAAACATCCAGCAAAAGCTTGGCTAAGGCTAGGCGTTTCGGCAGCAGCCGGCTTGTCAAGGTGCCGTTCGTCTCCTTTTTGCACAATCAGGCTCAGCCACCGTAGCTTGATTGTCACTTCGTACCTTGAATGCTGTACGTCGATCGTTCATATTCAGAGCAACCGACCCTCGTCCCTGGGATCCAGGGAATTAGAAGCGCCCCAAGGTCGCACTGAGTCACGTCAAGCTCCATGATCGCGGTGGAGAGCATGAGCCATCAGTCAAAATGGGAGACATGGCCCCGGTTATTGACCTCCTGGAAATTGGTCTGGTTTGTAAGCCTTTTGGGCGCCTTGTTGGTACAAATTACCTCATCTCTCCCCAGCATCTGTACTTATGCATGCAGCAGAAGCATCAACATCCATGGCACCGGACGCGCGCAGAAACACTCCGCAAAACGAGCCTGCCCCACCCCGCCCCGGGATAACCAATTAGGCTAGGTGAAAATCAATTTGGCCACTGGAAGTAGGCAGTCCACAACCGCTGCTATGACATGAGCCTTCTGCAGGGCGGCATTTGGTCAACCAGCCGTTTTTCCCGTACATCTAAACAACGTCTGTTTGTAGATGGAAGAAGCACTTGCAAGTCGGAGAACTACTCTTGCCAACGGCCATTCTGGGGGCAGTGAGCTAAGCGCTTCAGGTGTCGGGATTGCTGTAGCAGCCCTTTCTGCGCAAGCCTCCCCGTGTATGGAAATGCTTTTAAATTCTGCAAAACTGCGGGCACTCTCCAGCCACTTCTGCCTAGCAACATTATCAGCGGTATCCCAGGACGGGTAGCCCGCCTCTGTTTCAACTTCCATGATAGCAGGGGGCTGCCTCTCAAGCTTGATTAGCTTGATCTTCGTGGCCCGAGTCTTCCCTGACTTCTTCCGCTTATTGCGAGGGGGCCGTCCGTACCCTCATCACTGGATCAAACTGAAACATCAGAGGCTAAAGCCGCAAAGGTGCTGTATATGTGGACACCTCGTCTTGTTTATCGATTGGCCATTTTTCCCAGCGCTCATTGTTCTCAGACAGGCATGACTCAAGCTGAGAGGCGCAGGATTCTGCCTTCCCAGGATAGCCGCCTCTGTAGCTGACCTCGGCACAAGGGCCCACGAAACCTAAAAACGACCGCGATGAAGGGGCCACATGACATGGGCATTCGAATTGGGAAAGGGCACTCTATCTGGGAGAGATCTATCCGTGCGCAACAAGTAACAGCCCTAACCAGTCAAGCTAGGCCTTACCTCCCATAATGCTCGCCTTTGGTTGTCCAGTCCATAGCCCCACAACAGACCTATGAACTTGCCCCTTGGGAAGCACCAATGCTCCAGGACAGGGGATCTGAAATTGCGAGCTTCCACCAACATCAGACGCAAGCGCAGAATTTGGCAATAGGATCTTCACAAGTTATGTTACCACAGAGCCGCGCAAGCATCTCCGCATCGGAGGTGATTCGTCGATTCAGCCTGTCATAGTTTTCTATCGCGCCCGAATTAATATCGATACGGCCTACCCCGGTCTGCAGAATAGCAAGGACTTGAGCCATGCCTACCAGTCCTCTCGGCTACGCCAACTAGTGCGGGAAGTCACTTGCGTCGGGAAATCTCCTCTTTTGGGGGAACCTCTGTTAAAAGGAATTCATCTGGGGTGGGAAAACCCCCTCTATTTGAGTCTCTAGCTTGTGGAAGAAACACCCTGGAGTAGGAAAACGCCCGCTGTGGGAAACTCCTTCTCGTGGGAAACGCCTTGGTGCAGGAAAGCTAGCAACCAAAAATCGTAGAGATCCAAGTCCTTCATCAAGTCAACCCTTAAGCCTCCGAAACCCCAACCAGCCCACCAGTAAGATCTCCGTTGCTACCGTGTGTGGTATCCCTTCAAAAAACTGAATTCCAGACACTATTGAAATATCATTTAAAATTACAACCGTTCAAACTCTTTTCAACTGCAACGAAACCTTGCAAAAACAAATTAAATTTTTTCAAGTCTCTCCACAAGTTCAACTAACGATGTCTTAAACTTCACTATGCTACCAAATCGCTTCAAAATTTCTCCCAATACAAAAAAATTACAAGCAACGCTGAAAACAATTCTTCTCCCATACGCTTCAAATTTCTTTGAATTTGCTTTTTCTGCTTCGAAATCTCACAATCCTTCTTCCGGTGGCTGCTAGCGTTGTTTGGCAAAAAAGGCTTACCCGCAGCACAAGCCACTACCAAGTCAGTAGAGAATAGTGCCAAGGCCACTATCGTTTTTTTTCTGCGAGGATGCCGCTTGTGCACTGGCGGCAGCGGTCAAAAGTGACAACAAAAAGAAACTCAAAGATCCCAATCTATGAGAGCGCATTAACTAGCCTACAGTGAGACTAAAAAACTGTACAAAATCGGCCAACGAAGTCAGAGAGCAATCCAAGTATATTCCGAGTGTGCAGCCAGCAAAGTCCGTAAGCGAAACGCCAGAGAGAAAAGATCGCAAAGCAATCACCTGGAGCAGCCAAATAACATTGCTTCGAATGCGATGTAGCCGCAAGTTAGCAGGAAGAGAGACCCGCTTGCCAGATAATGCCACTCAAAGGAGTCGTTGGCCAAAGAATGCTCTTGAAACGGGATAGTAAATGCGACGTAAGCCACCTCTCGACATAGAAAGCCAACAAGGCAGCGAGTAACAGACGCATAGCTTATTTAGCGTACAAGCCACAAAACTGACCATGCTGGTGAGAAGGCCAATAGACAGGAAGCAGCGTCAAGCCCCGTGCCAGAGGACGAGTGGCAAACGCAGCGCGAAAGCCAAACGTCCTTCATGGCACCGGGCTCGTCGAGCTGCCGCCCCAGATACAAGAAGTTGTATTGCCAAGACAAACTGCAACTTAGGATTGCAAGGGAATATACCGCCTGTCTGCTGCGACGCTGGCATGGCATTTTTTTGCTCGCCTGCATCGCCTTGGTAGCACTAAGCTAAGGTCGATAAGAAGCAGTGAAACCAAGTGAAACAAAGTGAAACAAGGTGAAACAAAAAAGAAGCTTCGAAGCAGAGAAGCGTAGAAGCAAACGAAGCAGGCAGTAAAACTGCGAAAATCATGTACATGCAATGAATTCCCCGCCTCACAAGTCCTCTGCATATCACTGCGTAGCGTTAAGCAAGGAGCGTTGCAGTTGGTTCTGTGATAGCTAGCAAAGCTATCTTGCGCATAACACCTCACTGCGTGCATCAACCAATTCGGCGGAAAATTGTGATGCTGCTTGCCAGAGTTGCAGTCGGTCGTATCTGTCGCTGATGTGTCATGTGATACATCTGTCCAGAAATCGCGCAACGACTCTTATGCAAAGAAATTTGTAGACTCGCCGTAACAAGAATGCCAAAGCGAGCTGATAAGCCGTGAAGAAGACCCCCAAGAGTTGGCTGGCTCAGGGAGCCATGTGTTAGCTGATGTGTCATGTGATACATCTGTCCAGAAATCGCGCAACGACTCTTATGCAAAGAAATTTGTAGACTCGCCGTAACAAGAATGCCAAAGCGAGCTGGTAAGCCGTGAAGAAACCCCCCAAGAGTGGGCTGGCTCAGGGAGCCATGTGTTATCTGGGGGCGACATCCTCCAGAGCCGATAGCTCCAGAGTTGGTGGGCTAGCAGTGCCCAGAGATCATGGGGAGACACCGTCAAGGGGCGAACCAAACCTGTTCACACAAAGGCCAAACGGTCAGTTTCACCGAAGTTACTGCCCACTGGTGAGGCCAGGGTGTGAATCTGGTTGGTTCAGCGCCTTGTCGAGGTATCTCAACCCGCGGCGCATGAAAACAGCAGCTCTGGAGTAGCTCTTAGTCTTTGGAGGTATATGGGCGGTGATTCATCTTGAGGATCATTTCCTTTGCAATTGGCTCAAGATTGTGATTCATGTCTGCTGTGGTTCCCCGGCATCAATCAATTTCAATGTATCCCAAAAGGATGGTGGACCCCGGCCTCTTCTTCCCAATATTGCAAGGCACATGGTTTAGCGAAGATTACTTGCAGGACCACGATAAAACATGCAGCAGACCATTTCCTACGGCCAGAGGTGCGATCTCAGAGGGAGTCCCGACCATCATGTAATGGAGGTGCATGGGGCGGTGGCCATACCTTTGCAAGCGCCGAATCAAAACCTAGAAAACTCACGCAAGTGAATGAGGTTGGGCACCAAGAAGCAGGTGCACATCCCCAACGGAAATCGCGAGGGCAAAGGGTGTGAAAGAGACAAACTCTAAGCCACGGATGGAGAACTACAGGCACTGGCCGATGACGGGCGCAGTCTCAGCCCACCAAGTGATATGGCAA
>VSDK01008122.1:218343-233798 GCA_009767595.1 Symbiodinium kawagutii | reverse complement strand
CATGAAGAAGCCCTCCGCCGCTTCAGGTGCCAAGTTGAAAAGACCTGCAGCAGCCAGCAAACCTAAGTCAACCAAGAAGGAGGGCAAGTGCTACAAGGAGTTCTACAAGGCTGGGAAAACTTCCTTCGGCCTCAAGATGAATGGAAAACAGAGATGCACAGCACTTTGGCATGCAGATATCCGCGATTGCATTCAATCAAACATGCATTTTTCCAATTTCTTAGACACTACTACTATTGACAGAATCTATGAATATTGAAATTGTGATAATCATTGCATGTATCCATTTTTCATCAGCAAATTCGAGGTTCGTGGAAGACCTGATGTCGTGCCTTTTGACGTCCACCGCGATGTTGCCGAGACATGGCTGAGACTAGTGGACATGCTAGAAACTGTTGACCGAACTTAATCATTCCTTTGCCAGAACAGTTCCTTGAGTATGCTGAAGTCAGGAAAAGTGCAGAGTAGCCTTGGAGAATGGAACCGATGCTGCAGATGTTCAGATGATGGGGGTGACGGGCTCAGTTTGTCATGCGTTGCAATTTAAAATTAGCCAATTTGGAAACGCGTTGCAATTTAAAATTAGCCAATTTGTTTTTGTCATTCTTTCTTTTGCCCTGGACAGGAGTCAATGATGGACGCTGCAGAGGCTCAGCATTCCAAAGCTGATGCCACGAAGGATGCAGCAGAAGGAGCAGCTGCAAACGCAGGTGCTGCCGACGCTGATGATGCAGATGCTGGCGGTGAGGAAGGAGAAGAAGAAAAACCAGAAGATGATGGCTGCGTTGAAGCCAAGTAGGTGATGACTGATCACATGTGACGTGAGCGCAGGCTGGAAAAGATTGTTTGGCCGCTCCATGAGAGACAGTGATGATAATAATTGAAAACCACAATTTATATCCAAATCAGCGGCCAAGGGACGCTACCGTTTTTGTTTTGTTCACAGTTGATGTTAAAGTGAAGTGCAGCGGCCCAGAGACGCTTTAGTAAATATTTATCAATGATCCAATTGAATGCCACCATCATATATTATACATGTCACATTGCAGCGGCCAAGAGACGCTATGCTTTAGTTGGTTCCATTATTGGGGATGAACATGTATGCAGCAGCCAAAATACGCTATGTTTTAGTTGCTTCCATTCTTGGGGATGAACATGGATGAACATGGATGCAGCGGCCAAGAGACGCTATGTTTTAGTTGTTTCCATTCTTGGGGATGAACATGGATGCAGCGGCCAAGAGACGCTATGTTTTAATTGGTTCCACTATTGGGGATGAACATGGATGCGCTAACCCAGAGACGCTATTTCAAAGTTGGTGCCTTTATTGGGGATGAACATGGATTCAGCGGCCAAGAGACGCTATCTTAAAGTTGGTGCCATTATTGTGGTTGAATATGCATGCAATGGTCATTAAACACAATTTGTTTTAGTTGTTGCCATTATTTGTTGACCATGGATGCAGCGGCCTAGAGACGCTATTTTTTCAGTTGGTGTCCAAGAAACCCTCGCTTGAATTCTTTTGATGCCTCCGAGGTTTTACCTTCAAGGCCTGCGCCCCTCTTTCTTTTTTTTTTTTTTTTCTTTTTTTTCTTTCTTTTTTCTTTTTTTTCTACCTCGCCT
Organism: Symbiodinium kawagutii; assembly: GCA_009767595.1. NCBI lineage: Eukaryota > Dinophyceae > Suessiales > Symbiodiniaceae > Symbiodinium > Symbiodinium kawagutii. The sequence goes on along the minus strand of VSDK01008122.1, from coordinate 232,175 downwards.
CCAGCAATGGTGACGGTGTTCGCGACGGAGGCCGACTACCCGTCGCTTTTTGTCGAGCCCAGGGTGGCTGTGAGAGCCCTCTCTCACCAGCTCGACCCGAACCGAGCAATGCATGGCGTCAGCCAATGGGAACCGACTTTCGAAGCTCTGATCAATGATGACTGGGGTTTACCAACAAGCTTCAAGTACTACCACGTGCGGAGCAAAAGAAGTGACGAGTGGTGCTGGCTGATACCACATTCCCGAGAGGAATGTGACAGTGGCATCATAGCATTTCTACGCAAGACGAAGTGCCTTCGATTAGTTTTTGTTGGTTCAGTTTTTGTTTTTGGTTTTTTAATGTTTTACCCCCCCTTTTCTTTTAAATGATTTCAACTCCCTTTTTTGCTACTCAGGTCAGGGATTACGAAGTTTGGATCTTGTGGCCATTACGAATGGTTGCAGCCGCAGGGGCCAATACGGTTCTACGACTTCGCATGCGAAATGGGTCCAGGAATCAAGCTCCACAACTTGGAATGGTTCCCTGTAAAGGGACACAACTGGAATGTAGCTGGGTGGGATTTCATTCAATTTTTTCTTAGTGACGCCGTCAGACATCCTTGACTAATCATTGAGCATGCCCCCCCATCATTGAATGAGTCAGGTATGGCAGTGCGTTGAGATTGATGGCCCGAAGACTGTCTATCGCATGATGAACTTGAGCACTATGGGGTGTGTTCGAGGATGGATTAACAGGGTGGCCATTGAACCTCACCTCCGAATGATGAGCCCTGGCCGTCTTCCAGCTGATTTGCCCGCGTTGCCAGATGTTCCTGCTTCCTCGTCTTCGCAGCCAGAGGAAGGCTGGACCTTTTTAGATCCTGAGCCTGTGGAATTGGAAAGCCAGTGAGAGCCAGGACCATGGAAATTTTGTTTGCAATACCTCGAGAAACTCGAGGCCGCAATACCTCGAAAACTTCGAGGCCGGAATTGCATGCCCCGCGCATGTTGTACAGACTTACTTAGTTTGAAGCAGTGTGGAACGTGAGGGGGTCGCAAAGTGGTCTTGCCAAGCCTCGATGAAAGTGTCAGCGGTCAAGAGCCGCTTGGTTTACAACCATATTTTGTTAGTTTTATGTGATTGGTTTACACTCACTATTTTTGCGCATTGGAATTGCAGCGGCCAAGAGACGCTACCATTTTTAATTAAATCAATTTGATTCCAATGTCAATTGAACTCACATGAATCCAAACCGCATTGCAGCGGCCAAGAGACGCTCAGTTTCATTTACATGATATGTTTAATTGATGTTCAATCCATATGAATGTGATGGATTTACATTTTCTATTTTGGTGAAATGGAATTTGCAGCGGCCAAGAGACGCTACCATTTTCAGTTTTAACCCATGTCATTTTAACCCAGATGAATCTAAACCGCATTGCAGCGGCCAAGAGACGCTGGGTCTAAGCATTGTGAACTTCACCCAAAAGAATGATCTTAATTTACAATGTGACAGGTATAAACTTAAACACTGCTATGCTCATGTTCCATCAATATCAGCCCAAATGAATGGCATCATTCAAATTCGAAGATGGTTTAAAGAAATGATTTGCAGGGAATCAGGAAATTTGTATTTTGATTTCACATCTCAACCGACTTGCATTCCCCAAGAGGCGCATCATTTATGCTTGATCAGTTTCGATCCATGGTCAAAAACAGAAAACTAACAACGCCCATAACAACTACAACAAAAACACCAATAGGAAAAATAACATCAACAACAACAGCGCCAAGAACATAACGCCAACAACAAAACGAAATTGACAAAACATCAAGATAAACAGCCACCAACAAAAAGACAAAGACAACAAGGACAATCAGGACAACAACAAAAAACTCCATTTGGTTTGTCCTATTTGTGGTTGTTGTTTTTTATTTCTTGGTTTCTTGGTTTGTTTTTTTGTTTGTTTGTTTTGTTTTGTTTTGTGTTGTTTGTTTTGTTTCGTTCTGTTTGTTTGTTTGTTTGTTTGTTTGTTTGTTTGTTTGTTTGTTTGTTTGTTTGTTTGTTTTTTTGTTAGTGTGTTAGTTTGTTTGTTAGTTTGTTTGTTTGTTAGTTTGTTAGTTTGTTAGTAAGTTAGTTTGTTTGTTGGTTTGTTAGTGTGTTAGTGTGTTTGTTAGTTTGTTAGTTTGTTAGTTTGTTGGTTTGTTAGTTAGTTTGTTTGTTTGTTAGTTTGTTAGTTTGTCACTGCTCATGCACACAAGTGCTCAGCAGAATCATTGTCACTGCTCACAAGTGCGCAGCATTGTCCCTGCTCATGCACGCAAGTGCTCAGCATTGTCACTGCTCACCAGCGCGCAGCATTGTCATTGCTCATGCCCAGAAGAGCACAGCACCCGACAGCTAATGCTCTCACCAACAGCCAAAAGCTTGATGCCTCAGTTAGATTTTGAAGCCCCGATTAGCAGGCACAAGCCTTTTTCCCAACATGGTTCTATAAACCTACCAACCCACCCAACCCAACCACCCAACCCCAGCCCTCGATGCCCTAAGGAGGGCGGAGGCCATTGATGCAAACAGGAAAATTGTCGGAGCTCAGTGTGCACCGCTGGACCTCAACCGCGAATACCCGATCTCAGTGTGCCCCGCTGGAACTCAGCCGCGACTGTCCGATCTCAGTGTGCGCTGCTGGACCTCAACCGCGACTGTCCGATCTCAGCGTGCGCCGCTGGACCTCAACCGCCAACGCCCTGCCAGAAGTATACATGCCAGATAGAATGCGAGAAGTATATGTCAGAAAGAATCCCAGAAGTACATGGCAGATAGAATGCCAGACGATAAGCCAGAAGATATGTCAGATAGAATGCCAGAAAAATTGCCAGAAGATATGTCAGATAGAATGCTTGTATGTGTATGTGTATGTATATGTAAATGTGTATGTATACGTATTTGTATATGTGCATTTGCGAATGCCAGAAGAGATGCCAGAAGAAATGTCAGATGGAGTGCATGTATGTGTACGTGTACGTGTATGTACGTGCGATTTCGCGTTTGTGTATGTTTATGTGTATGTGCATGTGTATGTGTATGTGTATGTGCATGTGTATGTGTATGTGCATGTGCATGTGTATGTGTGTGTGTGCATGTGTATGTGTTTGTGTATGTGCATGTGCATGTGTATGTGCATGTGTATGTGCATGTGTGTATGTGCATGTGTATGTGTATGCGTTTGTGTGTGTATTTGTCTATGCGTGTGTGTGTGTATGCGTATGTGTATTTGCATTTGTTCATGTGCGTTTGTTTGCGTATGTGTCTGCCTTTTACATTTGTATGTGTAAGTGTACATGTGTATGTGTATGCGTATGCTCATGTCTGTGTATTTGCGTTTGCGTATGCGTAATTGTTTGTATCTTTGTACATGTGTATGTTCATGCGTGCGTTTTTGTATTTGCGCATGTCTACGTGTAAGGGTATGTGCGTGCGCGTGTGTTTGTTCATGGGCATGAGGGTCCTTACGTGTATGTACGTATGTATGTACGTTTGTATGAATGTATATATGTATGCACGTATGCGTCTGTATGTGTGTATGTTTGTACGCATGCATGTATGCATGTATGCATGTATGTAATGTCATGAAATGTAATGTAATGCAATGTAATGTAATGTAAGGTGATGTGATGTAATGTAATGCAATGTAATGTGAAACTTAATGCAATGTAATGCAACGCAACGCAACGTAATGTAATGCAACGCAATGCAACGCAATGCAATGTAATGTAATTCCATAGACCTGAAGTGCGCCATATTCGAAGAGTGCACATTGTCGGTGATTTCAGTGTTCCATCCCGTTGCTATCAGACCAGGTGACGCAAGGACGCATCAAGGTGGCACAGCATCAGCAGTTTCATTGATACCAAGTCCACCCCACTGGTTTCATTGCCGCAAAGGTCGCAACTTAACTTAAATCATCATCAACTGATGACGACAAGGGCCATTCTGGGTTCTGCCAGCCTGTGCTTGTGAACGTTTCAGCTGACTGCGGTTGATTGTGTACGGTTGATTGTTGGTTGGGGCTGGCTTTGCTGCAAGTGTTTCTGCTAGTGGAAGTAAGAGTGGTGATTGTGTTTGGTGATGCTTGCGAGCTCAAGATGGCACATGCTCCAAAACCGTTCCGAAGGAGATCAAACCTGAGGTAGAAATATCTCTAGTGGTTTGAAATTTGAAGCAGTGGGTTTTGTTTATTGTAAGCCACCAACGGTTCTTTTCAGTCAGCGCTTTTGGATGATGGGGGGCCTTCTTAGCCATAATTTGATGTTTGGCAGGCATTTGTTCTAATGCAAAGGGAGATCTATTCTTCCTGCTGGTGGCAGTTTCCAATCTATGGGCTGAAAATGGCAAGGCTTTATCAAGATAAATTTGGTTGGTTGATTGTGTGCTTGCTTGGTTCCTTGGTTCGTTGATTCGTGAATTGACTACTGACAGTTTCTTGTTACTAAGAAATTCATTAGCGGTGCAATTTCTCACAACCTTACCACTGGTGCTTGCCCAGTGGACCCAGTCCCATGTTGACGAATTCTTGGGCTGTTCGCAGACCGACCATCAACTGATGGTTTGTGATGAATGATGACGGTTGCATGGTAACCATTGAAAAGCAACCATACGATTTAAGCAACGCGTCAGCACCGCTTGAGTGATGCTATACTTTATGACAATATTTTTGATTGAAAGTGTATGACCGACTATTGCTGCACCCATTGCTTTGATTATCTACATCTATCCAGTAGTCGCAATCATCTCACATTTTTTGCATTTTTGACTTGCAGTTTTGGGGCATTTTAGTTGTAATTTTCATGTTTTGGTAGAACATAGAGTCTGGCTGACATCGACGATTTCAGTGCTACTGATGGTTGATGGCTGATAACGCTTACACCATGCTCAAATAGTAAAGCTGAGACGTTGGCTCAAATGATGCTACTTCCATACCTTTCCGGCTCTGAAGTCCCTTGAACCTTGAACCTACAATGCTTCCACTGAGATTTGTGTACATTCCCATCTGTTGACGGAGGCCAGAGAGCAGTTTGCGCCGCAGGAATGTTTCAACCCAGTTTGATCTGTTCAGTGTTCTCAGATGCGCTTGCTTGAAATGTTTGGGGTATAAGTATATATGTAGATTATGTGTCACATATTGCTGCGTGTTTTTTCTGGTAATCAGGGGGGTTGCGAGGGCTGTTCAATCGCCACGCGTGCATGGTTTATTGATTGTTACTCGTAGCGTGTTCTAGCTCATCTAAGAAACGCACTTTTTCCTTCAAAGTTCCACGTTTCAAACGTATATTGTTTTCATTTCAGGTTGACCTCACGTTTATTTCCAAGCGCCTGTTGATCATCCAAACGGTTTTCCCTTCCAAAAACAAATCTTTCCAAAGTCGCAGATTTGGAAATCTACCCATCAAAGTAATACAGCTGTTGAAATCCAGCAATTTCAAAAACTATATTTGTCCCTAGAATAGTTCTGACAGGATCCCAACAAAATAAACCAAGATGAGGTTTAGATAGTGCTGAAAGATGGTCCAGCTGAATCCCCTACAAAGACGAGCAAAATACCCTATATTCCAGGGGGCAGTTGAGCAGGGGTGGGCGTTTGGCACTTGTGATATTCCGATTTTGTCAACTCTATGTCCTGCTCCCACGTGGCCAAACTGGCTGGTGTCCCGCCACTTGCGACGCTAAGTTTATTGCATTGACCACTAATTTCTCTTACATAGCAGTCCGGGGCCCCGGTCTCCTGTGGGAGGTGCTCACGCTGGCGGATTGCGAGGGCGAATTTTTCAAAAGCACGCTGCAACCCAAAGCGACATGGAAAAACCAATGACGTGTTTTTTATTGCAGCGTTGATCGCGAACAAATTGATCTACAAGAGCAGATATTGATTGGGGAAGAAGCGCTGAAACCTGACGATCGGCTGCAGTTGACTATTGTTGTAAAGATTGGCATATTGATTCCCTGGGGTCCTTGCGTGTTTTGTTGTTTTTGCACATGACACTTTGCAATGCGAAAGTGGTGGGCGCAAATGCCGTTTGACAGCCGCACGTCCTCAATGTGAAGCAGAACTGTCTTAGATTTAGATGTTTTTGACTGCGCAACTGGATGGTTATCGCAATAGCCAATGAGGAACGGACCAACCATATTCCCGCAACCTATTACGAAGGTGATGTCAACACAGATTTTTTTTTGAAATATGTTACGTTGACAGCCAAATATTTGCCTTATTTGTTGCATATTTTATTTGCAAACACGTGCATAGGCACACGCAGAGGCATACCAATAGATACATAAATAGGTATATGGTCAGGTCCCGTGCATGCACGCATTTTTGCCTGCATCATTGCAGTTGTTTATTCTGATTTACCTGAACAACCACAGGCCTAAATGCGCGAAATTATACATACCTTCCTCCTTCATACTTGCCTGCATACATTGTCATGCGTTTGGTTCGGGTCCAGTCTACTCATCCTTTTAAATTGTGATACCTGTTCATGGACAATTGTTTTTATACCCACTAGAAAACCCCTCGTTTGCCAACCACAATTGGTGGATTTGCACGCTAGGATTCCGATCCGAATGAAAGACACAAAAACAAACAAATTGATGAGCGAATGATATCAAATTATGCTGATCATACTCGAAGGGTTGTTTTCGGTTTGCCATATATTGTTTTTGCATTTCCCCCCAAATTTTGAGAACCTTGATGTCAATTGGACGATTCATTTGCAGTGACTCTTAGGGAACTATGAAATGTGGGTACATGTCAGTTTCCTGATTATTTGTTTGCCAGGAAATTGTTTGGTGGTGGTAATCCTGCAGCATCAACCACAACTGCCGTTCCGCTGAGGCGTTGCATTATCTCCCAGCTTCCCTCAACACCGCCATTTTCAGCAGCAATCCGGTGCGCATGTGATGGTGACGGTGGAGAGAGTGGGTGCATGCATTCACGTAGGTTGGATCTATTTTACGATTTTATGATGATAGTATCATGGGTCACAGAATCATCATAGATTTGTTATGGTCATGATGTGTTGATCTGTGATATTGACACCTCATTCAACTATGTTATCGCCCAAACAAGAACACCCATTCCTGGAAAAAGGTGACCCCGAGTCAAACATGTGATTTTGCATTGGTGTTTTTGGATTACATAATTTGTCAAAATTTAATCATCAAATGTTTTTGTTTTTTTGTTGTTTTGATGACTGCTGTTGCCGACGTCGCAAACACCTGTTGGTTGATGGCTTTTGGGGTTTCAACATATCCAATCAGTAACTGCATCACGGGTCGACTGACTCTTTGTATAAGGGTTGCTGCGGTTCTCATCTCTGTTGGTGAACATTTGCACCAGATTTCAGTAGTTTAAAACGGTTGAATCCATTTGCGACATCGTGCAATGCAAATCCCTTCATGGGTACATACTGTACCGAATCCCCTGGTGGGTCATTGCACAGAACGAAGCTGCATGGAACCAAGAATGGGAATTTTCAACAACAAACCAGTGGATCCAATTCACATGAGATTTTGCATTCCAATTGGTTGCTATAGCATCAGGCACGATTCACAAACATGCATTGTCCATCAATCATCTGAAAGCTTGTTTTTTAACACTGGATATTCATCGCATTTCATCACTATCAGCCATCGCTGACCATCATCAACCAGGAACCTACTTGCAATTTGTTTGCGTGGCTTTGTTTTGATCCTTCAAGGGAACTCAACAGATGGGTGTTGCCCCATGGATGGATTACCAATGGTTATTTAGAAACCAAATGTGGGTTCAACTTGAATAGACAGGTTTCAAGCTTTCAAATATGGAACAACTCCGCAACAGAAGGCCTAGTTTGGCAGATGAGTTCACTGTGTGGTTTCAAAAGGGTAAATCTTGAGGGCAAGTGAACACTTGAAAGCGACGATGATTTGGGGATGTCATGGTTTTCGGAAACGCCCCTAGCGATTAGGGAGGTATGAACTATGATTCTGATTACCGATAAGTGAGGTTTCCCAGCGATGCTCAAACCGTATCCGAGTAGGGTAGCTGGTTGACTTGTTGTATACATACCGATCGGGTCTTAATTGGGCCAGAAAATCAACATGTTCAACAATTGATCAGTTCTTGCTGGTTGTGACAAGAACGACTCAACGATTGTAAACCAATCCAAACCACCAATTACGCGGCAACATGGATCTTCATGGGCAGCCTTTCTTAACAATTATTCAACCTCGATCATTTGATAGCTGCTTCATCATGACTGACTGATGTATTGAGCCTTGTTTCAATCAGTGTTTGTAAGTCTTGGCCCTTTTCCATCATCATCTAGCCACAGCTAGCCCTGACCAGCCTTTAAGGCATTATCATTATACAATATACCTCAAACCGATCTGAACCCTTACCCTCTACAACCACTACCTTATATGGGTCTATCCTTACTTGGTGTATCTCCAAGTCGCTCTTGGTTCCCCCTTAATAGTGCTTACAATTTTGGGTACTTACTAGTTACCACCATGACTATGGACAACATCATGTTGATGTTTGACCATAATTGCTGGTCACTTTCCCTATTATCATAAACCAACAATTAAACCAACATAAACCAACCACTAAACAATTTGCTCAACAAACATGTCAAACATTTTACCACGGTAACCCTCAAACCATGAACCATTATAAACCATCATAACCCAACATAAGCTAACAATTAGAAACCGACATAAATTGTAATCAGTTTTTAATCACATCATATAATGCTGAAGCATTCTATAATGGTTAACATGATATTGATTTACATGTTGATTATAGACCAACATAAACCAAAAAAAAAACCGAGATGAACCAACATAAATCAACAATTTATAAGCCATTATCAACCGACTATAGACTATAGATCATTATCAACCAACATAAATCAACATGAAGTCAGCTGACCATTCCCAGCGCCAGGTCTTCACCTTGCTGCTGCAGAACCTTTTCCTGCCGGGTGAGGGTCGCGGCTCGGTCGCAGCTCGTCGCTGGCTTCGGGGCACCGTCGTGACATGCACCGGTCATGGCGGCTGCTTAGGATGACAGCGTTCTTGATGATTAGTGGGAGCTAGTCTGGTCAATCGTTGATGATTCATATGTATCACTATTGCTGCTTAATGGTTAGGGTCAATAGCTACAATCAATTTCACTGTTTATGGGTTGGCGGTTTGAATAGATTAGTGTTGTTTAGCACTACAAGTGATTAAGGCTTAATGGTTCATCATTTCTATAGGTTGGTTCTTAGTCATGGATTAATGATTGGTCGGCGATGTTTCATAGCCAAGATCAAAATATGGGTGATGATGATTGATGTGTCATAAACTCGGATTGTATCAATCAATCAGTCAAAGTAACCAATAATGATGGCGGTGAGTACTTGTTTTTTGACCCACGGCGAGCAGATATGAACAGTCATCGTGAAAGAACGGAGACTGATGGTGAATGGCTGCTGAGCCAGGGTTTGTTGCTTATATAGTGCTCGTTGTGGTTCGCCTTTAGCGTTCCTTTATTGTTGAGTGATTGAATATCAGAAGCAAATGGCTTGAGGTTAGTGGCTAATGGTTCATCATTTACTAACTGTTCATGGACTCTTAACGAAAAACGATGGTGCATCGCAAACACGAGAGACAGTTCGTGCCCCGAAGTGTCAGACAAGGTGGCGAACGCAACTGGAGCAACACGCTGATTGGTTGTTCGGTTTGTGGTTTCAAACATTGTTTATTTTCGCTAGTATCAACGAATGGTTTGCTGGTTAACTCATATGTTTTTAAGACAGGCTGGTTCAACCACCATTCAACACAAGGTGGCCCCCCTAGATAATTAATTAGCTGAGTTGATTTACAGCTACAGGTATAAAATGTGGAAGATAGAACCACACCTCAATGGCTTATGAACCGGATGAGAACTAGGGGGCCTCAGCTTGCAAGGATGAACCGGACCAATATGGCAGCGGCTCAAAATGCAAAGGCCCGATCCATACCCTGGGCCCACATGCAATCCATACCCTTGATCGATACCAAAACGCAGGTGATCCAGACAGATCCACACCTCCGGATCATCGCGTACCGATCCATAGCCGTTTTTGAGCCAAACCCATCAATCTTGCTCGCTTGGCGCTCCAATCTAAGGACCTTCCTCGGGGTCGGAAAGCCATCAGGCGGCAGATTCCAAGCTGCCACTGGGGTTGATGTTTGTTAGTGTTAGTAAATGGTGCTGAGTGGTTGGTGTTATTGGTCCATGGTGGTTGGACAATGGCCGTCAATGATGTGGGTGTTGAACGATGGTGAGGGTTGATTAGCAGCTCAGCTTCAGTTGGCTATCAGTGGTAGATAGTGGCGCCTAGTGTTTGATAATGGTTCATAGAGCCATTGAGAATTCATTGGTAATTAGACTTAAATTCATGATTGCTATTCTTCTACGTGACTTTTATTATAGGCTGGTTCATCGATTTATTGCTGATTTCGCCATGTGCACTCGGCTTAGAGCAATAGGCTGAAATCATTGAAAATCCAGGGTAATGAGAAACATCTTCAGCAGATCAGATGATCAAATATTGGCAGAGGGGTGCCACAGCCTGGTGGTTTGGTTGGAAACCTTCTTCAGGCATGGGTTGTCATGAGGCTTTTGGACACAAAAGATGCACCAATTTCACTCAAAGGTGAACCTTGACGAGGCTTTGGATTCTGCATCCCTCAGACTTGTACAGCTTCATGCGATTACCCTGCAACATCAAAGCTGCACGGAAAGTTTGTCCAAGCTAGGCCATCCCCATGATGCTGTGGGATCCCATGTATGGACCCGCAGAGTTCAGTGGCTGGAGGAGTTGCGCAAACATCTCAGACCTCAGACCTAGCTCCTCGTTGCGCCTGAGAAGGATAGAAGGATCCCCCGCAGTCCTTGGGACAATGGGGCACCTTGGGCAGCATATAAAACAGCCCTCACAGCCATGGTCACGTTTTGTTGGAGCTTCGAGGAGTGCAGTGTACCAAGTTGGATTTCTTCCAACACCTGCAGCTTTCTTCCCACAGTGTCAGCAGTTGCACCACGAAACACGATCACACTTTTGAATGCATGCGGTAACATCAAAGAAGCGTATGCTGTACGCATATGAGATGGAAGCGCGTGTTTGCATTTGGAAACATCCGTTTGGCCAATGCCACCGGATGGTTCTTCAGCATAATATATTAGAGATTTGTTACAACATGTTTTGTTTTTATATACCAGTATGTGTTTCAGGTGTTTGTTTGGATTATTTTTTTTTAAACATATGTTGCAACACATGTTGTTTGCATGGGTTAGCATGTGATCATTTTTTTGTGACAGAAACAGTATCAATTCCTGTTTGGATGTTGTTGGATGCACCTGAATGCTTTCAATGAAATTATTTGTGAACCGTGAAGTTAATCTTGAGCATTTGCTGTATCATTTTCTATTTTGATGTCCCATGTCCCAACATGGGCTTCACAGTGTTTCCACTAATAGTCATCATGTTGCGACATATCTGTTGTTTTGATGTACCAACATGTGCTTAAGATGATTTTGACTTTAAACTTGAGCTGTTGTTGCTGCACATGGTGCTGTATGTGCCACAATGTTTTTAAGTTGTTTCCACGACCAAGATCTTAAACACAGAATCTGACACATTGTGTTTTTTTTATACCGGCGTTTGTTTATCATTTGTTTGACGTATTAGACATTTGTTACAACATTGCTTAGCTGAACGCTCCGGTTTTGATGTTTCTCGATCATTGTATTTCCATCTGAATGAAATGTACCAAAGTGGATGAATCAAAAACAGGATCGATCTTTCACGACAAACCAGCAAACCAAGTACCATTAGATTTTCAAAACTGCTCGGCCTACCAAAAGCATCAGCTGGTCTAACCAAAACCATTACTGCACATTGACAAAAAATATTGCCTCCAACTAAAAAAATACATAATCTTATCGAAGGAAGTTTAGAAGTCTAACTTCCGACAATATGGACAACTCAGCTAGGGTAGATCGCCTATGCAGATGTGAGAAAGAAGAGACGTGAGAAAGATGAGAGTGCGAGTGCGCCAAAATGTTAGGAAAGTCGCGAAATGCTGTGTTTTGCAAGGTTTTGTGCATCATGAGGGGCCAGAAGGGTACCTCGCTAAAGCGGCGGGTGCGGACCACTGTGGCGGAAGGTGTGTGCAAAAATCGTTAAAAAACCTAGGCGCGAAGCACATTTGGAAGTCAAAATCGTAAAAAACATGTCAGCTCCGGAGCACTTTTGGGAGATGCAACTTCCAAAATCGTTAAAAAACCTAGGCGCGAAGCACATTTGGAAGTCAAAATCGTAAAAACACTACATGTTCGGAGCACTTTTGATGACTCATGATTCTCAAAACTGGCACGCTGCCTGCGCGCGAAGCAAATTTTTAAGATACATTCTTGTACCAAAAGAAAAACTGCAATTTTACTAGCGTTTCGGGCCACTTTTCGGAGATGTCATATGATCATGAAAATTGGCACGCCGCCTGCGCGCGAAGCACATTCTCAAGTCCGAAGTCGCAAAAACTCGTGGTTTTTAACAAGTTTTGAAAGTTGCATGTCCGAAAAAGTGCACGCGGCCAGGGCGAGAAGCACATTTTGAAGCAAATGTGTCAAAACACAGCACGTTTTGACACTTTTTGAACACAGGAGACAAAAGTAGGAAAACACTTGCGTTTCGCGTCACTTTTCGTGATTTATGTGGCCAAAATGTGCACAACGCTTGCGCGCCAAGCACATTTGCAGGTCAAAAGTAGCAAAACACTTGATGATCGGAACACCTTTGCAAGGTCCAATTATCAAAAGTGGCCAAACACCTAGATGCAAAACACTTCATGATCGAAGCACATTTGGAAGGTAAATGAATAGATAGACGAAAGATGGCTAGACAAAGAGGTAGCCAGATAGATCGACAAGTCGATAGTCAGATCGATGGGTGGCTAGATGGATAGTCAGATACATAGATGCATCGATGGATGAATAGATGGATAGATAGATGGATAGATAGATAGATAGAATAGCTAGAATAGATAGATGGAATAGACATACAATTGGATAGCCAGATTCAGATGGCAAGGTGGGTCGATAGATAGACAGATAGGTAGACGAAACGAGAGTCAGATAGATAAGTAGGTAGATAGTCAGGTATTAAGACAGAAAGATAGACAGATGGACACATAGATGATCAGACAAATAATTCGGTAGATAGATAGACAGATAGATAGATAGGCAGATAGATAAACAGATAGATGGACAGGTAGATAGATAGATACATAGACAGCAAGATGACGAGATAGATAGTGAGGTAGATAGAAAGACAAGTACATAGGCAGATAGATAAACGAATAGATCATCAGATAGATAGATAGATAGACAGTCAGAGAGACAGAAAGAAAACTGATCCACTGATAGAAAGATAGCTAGACAGATAGGCTGCCAGTCAAGTGGCCCGATCGATGCTCACATTGGTAGGAAGTCAGGCCCAAGTGATGTTCAGTTCTCCGATCCCTCGGACAATCAATCGTCGCAACCACAACTGCACACTCCTATAGTGCTCCTATCTTGGAAACTTCCGCCACCGCCTTGTGCGGTACTACTGGTAGGTGAATATTTGTTCGTCAGATTTTTTGCCGTATGATTCGTACATGGAGTAAGGAGTAAACATATTTGCCTGTAGGATAATTAATCAACGTGCATTTGAAGCACGCGCACACACACACATCCAAATATGTTTTTGAAATTTGTTCCGATACGCTCTTCAGATTCAATTC
>VSDK01008122.1:199169-218325 GCA_009767595.1 Symbiodinium kawagutii | reverse complement strand
GGTATGGGGTTGCCACCGCATGGACCCGGCTCCAGGTGTGCTCATCCCTTTGGACGGGCAAGGTGCAACTGCCCAGTTGTGCAAATCTAGGGATATTCGGTGGTGTTCGCGCCAAAAACAACCTTGTCCACGGCGTTGTTCACCTTGTATGATCATCTCTAGATGAGTAGGAGGTGCCAACTAAGGTTCAACTAGGCTACCTGTTTGAGGGTGGCACCAAATGATCAAGGATTTTCATGTTTGGTAATCTTCCAACTAACATAAACCCTTCTTCTTTGGCGGAGCGGCGGCAGTTTCCACGAGATTTTGCTAGTGAGTGTTCCAGGGACTTTGGTTGGTTTATGAAGCAGCCCATGACTCTCGGCCCTGGATAACGGGTGCAGGGATCTCCATCTTCAAGCCTTCAATCATCCAAATAATCCGCTTGGCGCATCCGTCAAATCAGAGTAATTGTTTCTTATATCTTTTGCAGTTTCAGTCCGATGTTCATCATAATACATACTATTCTTGCATATTCTTATCATTGGCCAACTGCCAGCTATGCTTAACCATTTATTGACTGTCAATTAGCCGGCATATAGCATGTTGAGCAAAAACAATCATCAACTAAGCAACACTGAGCATTCATAAACACCGACACCCATCAACCATCGCTAATTCACTGATTATTGACAGTATGGACCATCAATGAATCAGCCTTCACCATCAATGATCAACAATTAACAATTAATTCACCATCATGAACCATCAATGAATAGTGAAGCAACATGAACCATCAATGAATAGTGAAGCAACATGAACCAACCGTTATTTGAACTATCAACTCCTTGGCCATTAGGGACAGTTTCCGATCGATGATGCTGCCAAGGCCTTGAGTGTGACTCTTTCCGTGGTCGGTGGACCCATAGAGAGCTGGACCAATGGACAGAGAGCTGGGAAGATGCGGACAGATGGGGACGGGCTATCGCTTTGGTTTAGCGGGTGTTTTTTGGTCAAGGATTGTTGGGGAACTAGCATTAGTCAATCATGATTAACATGGTTTCATGATTGCGAATCATGGCCAAGCTTAGTTAGTAGGTGATGATAACCAGCAAGAAACAGCGGCTGGTACATCAACAGATATCACCAAAGCATGGAAAATGAGCATCCCAACAGCTCAGCTATTCTGCTTTCTTTGGGATGTAATCAGAAAGGAGGCGGTGTGAACTCCCCCAAGGCCATAACAGGATATAACAGGGCTGTACCCATCCCCAATATTTTTGTTGTGCAAGTCATGCTGCTTAGATGCGCATGGCTGAAATGATGATTAGCTGACGATGTCCCTGTGAGAAAAGATCCATCGGGGACTCTCCCCAGATATTTTCATGCGAGATCCAAAGCCTTTAGATGGTTGGTTCAAATGGTTGTCGTTAACAATCATTCATCATACCGACGGATCATTGATGGTATCATTGGAATACCTAGTATCAATGATCATTGCAAGAATACCAACCAATTGTTGTTTGAATGATCAACCTGTTGCAGAGTATAATGAATTATACCAGGTTTATACCCTGCCATTGATCTTCCATTCTGCAGATTCTACTGCTTAGTTTTCTTGCTGCGACACTGCTACACGTCTAACTGATCATTATTCCCACAGTGCTTTTTTTGCTACAATGATCCAACCAAATAATAGGGATTCCTTACTGTATGCCAATTGGTAGGTATTCCTTACTGGTTTGTAACAGTTCGTTACTCTCTTAGTCAGACAGTTGGTGACTTAATCAACTTAAACTGATCACTAACTTCAAATGGAATTACTTAATCAACTTTAGTTTTAAGGTGATAATCTTCATCAACCATCACCAGTTGATTAACTAACCAATCTGGTTGATCAAGATTAATCAACTGGTGAAAATCAGCCAGTGCAATCATGTGCAACCGCGTGATCATCTTCGCGCCGAGGTAGGAGTGCTTCTTATCACAGAACCATGGCATGACTCTGGTGCCTTGTCTCGCTGCAGACCCTGACGCAAGAGGTTGCCAGGTTCACAAGTTTTGATAGTGGTGAATGATGAGTGACGTCGGTGGATTAATGATGAAAAATGGTGGCTTATGATGCTTTATGATAAATAATGATGCTCAATGATGGTTATTGATGGCTAGTACTGATTGGTAATACTGAAGAATTGGTAAAGATGGGGGATTGTATCACAAAGTTAAAGGTAAGTTTTTTGCCAACCTGTCTCCGGTGAGTTGCGGCCATAGAGCTTCTACCATCGCTGCTGTGCAGCGTATTGTGACAAGCACTATGACCAACCAGAGGTTTTGGAAATTGTTCTGGTTTCTGAGGGGGCATTCCAGTGCAAATGGATCGTTTGTGGTGTGCCCCTCGATGAATATGAATCCAAGGTGGTTCAGGGAGCTTTGGCTATTCACCATCCAGTGGTGACTCAATGGGAAGGGGAACGATAATCATTTGTGCCCGGACACTTTGTATGGTGGACAGGACAATTTCATAGACCCCGAACAGAATTGGTTTTGTACAAACACCTATCAACCCTACCCGGATTTTACCCTCATTTGAGTCACATTGGCCTGCTCGTCGGAGTCGAGATTCCGGAGTTCAAGGTGATGGTCCAACGCGGAGTTCAAGGACAGACGTCGTGTCGTTTGGAGAAGCTATGAAAAGCTTGTGAATAAGCTGGTGATCTCAGAAGTGAATGTTTAAACACATGTTATTGTCCTAAATATTTGGGAAGGTTCATTGATTCACTTGTCAAAGGAAGTTTCAGCACGTGGTGCGGAACCGGAACTTCCGTGCTACGGAGATTTGAAAATACATCACGTCAATAATACATCACACCAACAATCCATCACATCAACAATACATCACATCAACAATATATCACATCAACAATACATCACATCAACACTACATCACACCAACAATACATCACACCAACAATACATCACATCAACAAAACATGACACCATCAATACATGAGATCAACAATACATCACATCAACAATACATCACATCAACAACACATCACAGCAACCGTACATCACATCAACAATACATGACAGCAACCATACATCACATCAATAATAGATGTGATGTAACGTGGTGTGGTTTGATCTGGTGTGGGTGATCTGGTGTGGTGCAATGTGGTGTTGTGTGATCTGCTCTGGCATCGCTTTCCACAATGGCACGGCTGTTTCAGGTGATGTTGGTGAAGTGTTGTGTTCTGACTTTGTGTGGCCGGCGTGGCATTGGGTGCAAGTTGATGTTCTCGCAACTTGAAAAATGGAGGAAGTCTCACATGAAATGCGTTTTGCATCGATTTTGATCATTAGTTTGGTCGCAGAACCTTGTGTTTTCCTGTGGAAAATGCGGGCAAGATGTCGAAAAGTTAGGTTCCGAACCGGACGGTTTCGAAACGGTCTCGGTTTGGTTCGGTTTGCTTCCGGTTTGGTTCGGTTTGGTTCCGGCTTGTTTCCTAGGACTGTTGCCAACAATTGGAGATGTCAAAGTTGTCAGGTGTACTTTGTGTGGCAGGTGTGGTATTTGGTGCATCTGGAGCTGCTCTGGCATCGCTTTCCGCAATGGCACGGCTGTTTCACGTGATGTTGGTGAAGTGTTGGATCCGAACTTTGCGTGGCAGGCGTGATGTGGAAAATGCTCCGCGCTTTGTCTGACACCTCTCGTTCTGTCACGTTTTGCCCTTAGTAAGTTTTGTCTCGGTGGGTTTTGTTCTGCTACGTTTTGTCTTGGTACGTTTGGCGTGTTGTGTAGTGTGCCGTGGTGTGGTGTCGTGTGTCGTGTGATGTGGTGTTTGTTGTCGTGTGGTGTTGTTTGGTGTTGGTGTTGATGTTGCTGCGGTTTGGTGTGGTGTGGTGTTTGGTGTTGATGTTGGCGTGGTTTGGTGTGGTTTGTTGATGTGTTCTGGTGTGATGTGGTTTCTGTTGTTGGTGTCGCTGTGGTGTGGTGTGGCGCGGGCGATGGACTAGTCCTGGAAAAATTGTTCTTTTGGTGAGCGTGATCTCAAATGGTTGTGAAATTTGTTTGGAATGACACGGTCTTGGCCAAAAGATGGCACGCGTGCAGAAACGCCAGGTGTGACTGTGGATTTCACCAAACATTATGTATATGGTTGCCAAAACTCGTGAAATCCACCGCTGACAACAGGCCCAGCTGGCCTTCCTGTACTCGAACCAAATGGGATCAAACCAAGTTTTTCAATGTAAGAATCATAGTAAGGGACATGAATCACTTTGTGGCCCAAATGCGAATTTGGGCGAGATTGATGTTATTATTATGCGGAGTCTGCAACAAGAACATCATTTTCTGCACATCGTTCGTTGCGTTACTTTCAGGCTTCAGTAGCCAATGATATCTGTAGACAACTCCCTGCCAGCACCCCAAGACCGAACCCAACGACTGGCGCCTGGTCGTTGGGCGCCGGTTGACCAGGTAACTCTCAGGCAACTCATCCACCCAGGTTAGAGAATGTTCGCCAGGCTGGGCCTCAGCTCCATCTTCTGCTACGTTCCCAGGTATAGTTTGAAAATTATGTATTGTGGTTCTGGTTCTTGAGTCCCCTTGTGCCTAGCTTGCTGGGGTTGGTTGCCTGCTTGCTCGCTTGCTTGCTCGCTTGCTTGCTTGCTGGCTTGCTTCCTGGCTGTGCTTGGCTGGCTGGCCTGTGCTTGGCTGGCTGGCTGGCTTGCTTGCTTGGCTGGCTGGCTTGCTTCCTTGCTGTGCTTGGCTGGCTGGCTTGCTTGCTTGGCTGGCTGGCTTTGGGTTGCTTGCTGGCTTGCTTGCTTGCTTGCTTGCTTGCTTGCTTGCTTGCTTGCTTGCTTGCTTGCTTGGGTTGGTCGCTTGCTTCCTTGCTCGCTTGCGTGCCTGCTTGTTGTTCTGGTTCTTGACCCCCCTTGGGTTGGTTGCTTGCTTGCCGCTCGCGTGCCTGCTTGTTGTTCTGGTTCTTGAGGCCCCTTGTTCCTATTATTCCCTGACGCGCTCCCCCTTACGTCGGCCGGGGTCGGCGGATATACATATATATATATATATATATACCTGGAGCCTCACTTGATACACAAATTTCTGTATCGAATTGGTTTTTGCCCGATCAGCCGAAATGAGTATCAAATCAACAACAATTGCTCGAATCAATAAAAAGTGTTCGAACCTTGGGGGATTCCACCCTGCCGGAGCCCATCCAAGCCCAGCTGCGCACATCAGATTTAGTAACTAGTCTTAGTAGCCAATGATATCTGTAGACAACTCCCTGCCAGCACCCCAAGACCGAACCCAACGACTCGCGCCAAGCGCGGTCGTTGGGCGCCGCTTGTGCCAGTCACTCTCAGGCAACTCGTCCACCCAGGTTAGAGAATGTTCGCCAGGCTGGGCCTCAGCTCCACCCCAGGTTGTGATCGCCCATTACCTTTCTCTGTTACGTTCCAAGGTATAATTTGAAAAGAATATATACAGTACCCATTTGCAGGGATGCTGCTTGTGAAGCGTCGCTTGCTGGTGCTGGTTATGGAATCAACTTCCCAGAATGGTTTCACATTTTTCCCTCCAACAACGCAAGCTTGCCGGGGTCTTCAGCCGAAAGGCCCCGGTGCAGGTGCCAGGCGCAGGCTCCGGAAGGTTCTGGTGTGACATCCAGGTTGGGTTCCGGATGGTTACAGGAAGTTCTGAAGCTTGGCTTTATGGCGCGGTAGAACAATGTCCGTTAAGCTTGATCGCCCCTGCTGTTGGGGATACCGCCGCAGTTTGTTTTCCATGGATGTGTTGCATGAAGACTCATGGCGCACGTCGTTCCCGATGCTTGGGGGTGCTTGCAATTCACCAAGGTACAAAACCCGAAGCAGGATGAATTCAAACACAAGCCTGTGCCTATCCTGCCTCTGGAAAGAACTCATGCTGGGAGGAGGTCATGGTTAGGGGCATTACTGCACCTCTAGATTTTCTTTGTGTCATGTTGTGTCTTTGTGTTGCGTTACCGGTGTAAATTCTTCACAAAAGATCCGACGCGTCTCCGATGATTTGCCAAGGCTAATCCGATTCTTTCTGGAGAGAGAATTCTCTAGCCCATGCTTGGTCAATGGTTAATCTATGGTCAATCCATGTGAAATCACCAGTGAATAGGCGCGCGCGCATATAGATTGTAATAGTTACATATACATCTAATTTTATGTGTATTCAAATAAATAATCCTCAAATAAATGGAATTTAGAATTGGACGTGTTAGGGCCCAAGTTGAGGGCAAGTAGCGAATCTAGAATATTTAGACCATCCGAAAAAGATAGAAAGAGTATAAAATTTCGGGTTCGGAGGAGTAGATAGATTTTCCGCGTACAAAATTTTCAGTTGTTGTGTAGACCCTTCTTAATCCCGTCAAAACGCAATTTTCAAAACAAATCACAGCAAAGGACGTATTTTTGTGAAGTTTGATAGGTTCAGAAAAAGGTTCTTGAAGCTTTTGAAACCTTGATGAACTCCACACTGGCTGTTTCATACACTGTACACCCACTGCTTCTGTTTTTGATGGCTTTTGCGTCCGCGCCCATACAGGGAAGAGTAGGTTGAATATTGGGTGTATGGCTGTACATGGACAACTCCATTGTATTTTATTATTAGCGGGCTTACTTTGAGCTTATTGTTAGCAAGACTCATCCTCTGAATGAATCCAAGTAAAAGAATTGTCATTTTTGGAAAATTGATGGGTTTTATTTCCAAATTCGGGGAGCTTATGCGTTTCGCGCTGGCTGAAATACAGCACGCGCCCCCGGGATGTGATTAGTGACATGTAGCATACACTCCCTGCGTGTGATTGGTTTGGATTCTCCATTCACCCTCACAGGGGAGGAATCGATAGAATACCAGGCTTCTGGTTGTAAAGGCTAAGGTATTTTTTTGTTTGTGAATTCATTCTAAAGCAGTTGTTGGGTAAATTCATCCCCTAAACAAATCTTAGCAAAAAAGTGTCACTTGGGGAAGCTTGTCAAGCTGGAGATTCATGAGCCTTACATTGGCTGATGTAGAATTTACGCACAACGCTTGCAATTTGGATGGTTTCTCCATCCATACCCTCACAGGGAGAAGTAAATAGAATATCGGAGGTTTTGGCTGTACGCGCCTCATTCCAAGGTTTTTCGTTGTCTGTTTCGGTGAGCTCATTTTGAGTTTGTTAGACCCGCCCTACGGTTGAAAATGCATTGCTATTTGGAAAACATCCAGGTTTATAAAAATGCTTTTAAATTTGAAGCTTTTCAGGCCTCTTATGAACCCCACACCCTCACAGGGGGAGCGCATGAAATATCAGGCTTCGGGCTGCGCATGGCTAGAATATTGATCCAGTTCTTGGGTCTAATTTTTATTTTTTCCAAAATGCAACTTTCAATCCAAATCACACCAAAGGAAATAGCACGGGCTAACGCCCAGGTGCCGCCGACCCCGGTTGTATAAGAGCTGGTGTGAGCAAGGATGGAGCCAGATATGTCACAGCTGGCGTTAGCGCCGTGATTTGCCTTGGAAGGCTTCAGTTCCCATCTCTGCCGTAACAAGCTCAAACTCTTAAAAAACGGGGTCGGCGGCGCCTGAGCGTTGGCCTATTCTATACCAGCTGGTGTTGGCCTGCTGGTGGAACTCCCATTGCCATAGTCTCCTCTGCGGCGGTGCCTTAATGTTGGCCGGCAGCTGCGTCGTTGCCATGGTGTTGGCCCTCTTGGGAACGGGTGGGGAAGTGCCGTGCTGCTTCTGCACTGCAGGCGGGCAAACGGAAGGGCTGAACCTCTTATAACAGCTGATGTTGGCCTGCTGGTGGAGCTCCCATTTGCAATGGTGTTGTGCCTTGGTGTTGGCTTGCTGTTTTATACAATCAATACCAACAATGCCCTGCTAATTGAAAATTTCCGATGATTAATTTAATGATGTGAAAGGATTACGCAAACCTCGATCGCCACACACTGAAATCAGGCTATCCGAGCAAGCGGAAGAAGGGCATTCTTGGCGATTAAAGGCCATGGGTGTGGGCAGCGATTCGTCAGCGCCTGCCATGCGGCCCCCTGAGGCCCACTGAGGTTTGGTTTTTGATTCCCAGTCTTATCACTCCTGCCCGGCTTTGGCAATAATAGCGAAATGTCCCTCCCAGGCAATGTTCATGCGGCAAAAGCAGGTAGACACATATCATGATTTGGAAAGGGTGAGAGGGGGTGAGATTAAACATCAGGGGTGGGTGCCATGAAATCATTGAAAACCCCCATCGCCACACACCGAAATCAGGTGGATCCCCGAAGATCCCGAAGAGTCTATTCGGTGATTGAAGGCCAGGCGTGTGGGCAGCGACTCGTTGTTCTGGGGATTTGCACTGCTGGTCCTGTGTGATGCAACTTCAACTGAGAAACTTTTCAACTGATGGTTTCTCATGTGATAGGCCCCCCCCGAATCAATGAGTTTTTTTCCATTTACAGCCATAACCCAATCATTTTGGCGGGTCCCATATTTCAAGAAACCACCATGTACACACTCACACCTTATGATTGGCCGGTCATATTTGCCATAGTGTTGGTGGATCCAAATGTCGCACATTTTCATGATCAATCAATCACCGCTCGCTTCATTGATCACTGTCAATCCGTCCCTTCACTTCTGATGATTCATTGGCCATCAGTCACCATCATAGATAATTTTTTATCATCATTCACCGTCAACATTAACGGTGCGGACGGTGCAGACGCTACAGTTGCCTCCTGGTGTTGTAGGGCCAAGGGTCCGATCCAGAGATTCGGATTCCATGAAGATTCCGGCCCACAGCATGGCCGTCCTTGGCATCCACAAAGCATTGATAACCAAGCTTCTTTGCTCGGCTCATCATGTCACAGCTGAAGTCAGTACCCCAGAAATACCAACATGTTTGGAGGGGATGGCAAAGGTACATTGACCTTTGGTGAGATTGATTGCCATTAGTCAAGAAAGAACAAGAAAGCCCGAAACTTGAACGATTTCACTGAAGGGAAAAGTTCTGGAGAAACTGCAGTTGTCTCAGAAATAGGTTGCTTCATGCTGCCTTCACAATGTTTGCTTCCACAGATCTATGTTGGTAGGTGAATACACAATCGGACCGTTTATATCCTGACCTGGTATGACCCGGTTTGGTTTCCTCTTTAAACGTGCGCGCACTTAATCGCTGCAGGCTGTAGACATTAACATAGATGCACATATATAAAAATAAATAAATAAATAAATATAAATATATATATATATATTTGTTTATAAACATCTTATATATTGTCTTCAACTCCGCGCATACACCCGAATCAGCGAAGACACGCGCACACACACACACACACACTCATCTGTGCAAGTGTATTAATTCAAATACTTTTTTACGTATATGATATATGCGACATTTGCCTTCATGTGTGATGACAGTCCCATCCGGGTGAGAAGCTTCGTATCCCGCTGAAGAGGAAGCTGGCGCAGGTGCCCGGGGATTCCATAGCGGAGACAGCTGGATGGCGGGGCCATGGGAAAACTCAGATGGGAGATCGGTGGAAAGGAATCACATGCAATTCACAAGATAATCATGGCTCATTCTTGGTCATTCAATGAATAGGCGCATGCGCGCATAGACTGTAATATTTTCATATACATCTAATTATATACTTATATACTGCAACTTCAAAAAAATGTTTATATCTATATATATGTATTTATATATATTATTCCCCAGATAGCTGACAAGCTATAAGGGGTTCTTACTTCTCAATGGTAGGGCCTCGAATCGGCGCTTTTGTTTGCCGCTGCTCTGCCACTGCTCATGCTTGTCTCCCTTTGTCTCCCTTTGTCTCCCTTTGTCTCTCTTTGTTTCCCCTTTGTCCCCCTTGTGGCTCTGGATCGGCGCTTTGTTTGCCGATGCTCTGCCGCTGCTCATGCTTGTCTCCCTTTGTCTCGCATTTGTCTCCCCTTTGTCACCCCTTTGTCTTCCCTTTGTCTCCCCTTTGTCTCTTCTTTGTCTCCCTTGTGGCTCTGGATCGGCGCTTTGTTTGCCGCTGCTCTGCCGCTGCTCATGCTTATTTCCCCTTTGTCTCCCCTTGGTCTTCCCTTTGTGTTTTCTTTGTCTCGTTTGTGGGTTTGGATCGGCGCTTTGTTTGCCGCTGCCTCGCCGCCTCTCATGCTTGTCTTCCTTTGTCTCCCGTTTGTCTCCCCTTTGTCTTCCCTTTGTTTCGCCTTTGTCTGCCCTTTGTCTTCCCTTTGTTTTCCGTTTGTCACCTTTGTGGCTCTGGATCGGTGCTGCTGCTCTGCTGCTGCTGCTGCTCATGCTTGTCTCCCCTTTGTTTGGCCTTTGTCTCCCCTTTGTCTCCCCTTTGTCTTACCTTTGTGTTCTTTGTGGCTGTGGATCGGCGCTTTATTTGCCGCTGCTCTGCCGCTGCTTATGCTTGTCTCCCTCCATCTCGCCTGTGTCTCCCCTTTGTCTCCCCTTTGTCTCGCCTTTGTTTCCCCTTTGTCTCCCTTGTGGCTCTGGATCGACGCCTGGAATGGCGCTATGTTTGCCGCTGCTCTGTTGCTGCTCACGCTGGTCTCCCCTTTGTCTCCCCTTTGTCTTTCCTTTGTCCGTTTTCTGGCTCTGGATCGGGGCTTTTTTGCCGCTGCCCTGCCGCTACTCATGCTTGTCTCCCTTTGTGTCGCCTTTGTCTCCATTTTGTCTCCCTTTTGTCTCCCCTTTGTTTCCCTTGTGGCTCTGGATCGGCGCTTTGTTTGCCGCTGCTCTGTTGCTGCTCATGCTTGTCTCCCTTTGTCTCCCTTTGTCTCCCTTATTGAATTGTTGGCCATGTACAAAGATTTCCTTTTTGTGCTGAGTTGTTCAATTGCTGGACTCAAAAGAATCCGTTGGGATTACAGGGGGGCAGGACGGATAAAAATACACAACTTAAGATCTATGAAAATATAATTGTAAACAAACCATGCAATTCAAAACACAGGTTTATGGTACACACCCTGGAAATTCTCTCTCTCTAGATATATATTTATTTATTTATTTATTTATATGTTTATTTATTTATTTATTTATTTATTTATTTATTTATTTATCTAAATATATTTAGATATCTATAGAAATATATTTATATATATATATATATTTTTTTTTTTTTTATTTATTGGAAGGCTCAGCAGAAGATGATGATGGGACAAGTGCCCTGCCGCTGGCAAGGGGTGACCAGGATCCAAGTCATGTGGCTGGTCGTTTCTGCGCGCATGCCATCTTTTGGCCAAGACCGTGTCGTTCCAAATAAATGCTACAACCATTTGAGATCACGCTGACCAAAGAACAGTGTCCAGAACTAGATGGACACCCTATAGGCCCACACGCTTTCCCTTTAGGCCCTTAGAAGTTTGGAAACTTCCGCCCCCGCCTCGTCCGGATATTATTTGTAATTTTTTCATATCTAACCAATTGAATTGCATTCATGATCAAAAGTACACAATCTTCTTCAGGCAGGCTTTTCAGCCCGAGTTGCTTCAGGCTGAAATTTCATTCCGAATTTGTTTGTTTTACCGGAGTCAATTTTTTGCCCAAATTATTTGTTTCAATGAAATTAGATTTCCGAGCGGATGTGTTGGCGGGAGGTGTGCTGCTCAAGCAACGGTGAGATCAGTCCAAAGGATGACCAACAAGTCAGACATTCTAATTTTGAAATATCACCAAATTGCACAATGTGTCAATACAACCCTCCAAAACGTAAAAATCTCAAAAACTGGTGTTCCCTTTTTTCCCGTTTCGCACACTTTGTTGCCTTTCTAGCTGTTTTTTCCGCCCGAATTGTTTTCCAAAAAAAATGTTCGGTTTTCGCCCAAAACAGAACGAGTAGCATGATGGCCCAATGCTGGCCAGAGGCTGCGATCCAAGAAAGGGGTTCATGTTTAAATTTCTTTATTGTCAACATGTTGGATAACAAGGATCTGATAAGAATGACTCAAAGAAATGTGATTTTCAGAGTCTTGTGTTTCGCCCAAAAATTGTTTTTACGCAAAAAATTTGCCCGATTGTATTCAGGGTGATAATTGAATTCAAGCTGAAATTGGCCTGAGCAAAATTGCAGGCATCGGGGATTTGAGGATTTTGAACATTGAATCCCCGAGATCCTTGATGTGCAAAGAACGATGATTGGAACCACAGATTTTTTTTTTCGGATACAGATCGTCAGGCAATGAGCCACTTTATTTGTTTGATTTTCTTTCCACTTGAGGGAGTCCATCCATCATGTCCCAAACCGGCAGTTTGTACATATTTTTGGGCTGTGCATTGGGTGTTCCCATCATTTTTGGAATGGCGTTTGGGGTTGACATGAGCAAGTGGAAATGCTACAGGGTTGCTGATTGACAGCGCATTTCGTGCCTGCTCCCACACATAGACTGCGTTCGGGTTGTTGTCTTTTGGGGGGCATGCGGCATGACTGTATACGGAAGCACCACAACTTTTGGCAGAAACGGGGATTGAGATAAGAAGACGTTGTCTAGGCCATTGTTGTTTGATGTTGTGTGCGGTTTCCCTCTTGAAGTGATCAGTTTGGGAAAATTTGGTCGTTGAGACTGTAAACCAGTGATTGACAGAGGCTTCAGCGACCAAATTGCTAGCAACATCCAGTGTGATAAATGGCATTTTATGCGTTAACACGGGCCCATTTTCAGCTAATACGACGCTGATCAAATTTCATCACCTATCATTGATCAAAATAGAGAAAAATGTGTCTTTGGAACTTCGATTAGCTCAATTAGCCTTGGCAGCTTAGAGCCACTAACTTGGATGCTGAACAATTTTTGGCAATTGATTGGTGAACACCAGATGCTGGTTTGTCAAAGTAGGGGTACCCCCGAATCATCCGTTATATCAATCATGCTTAGTAATAAGCCAACCGTTTTCAGAGGTTCCCTCTTTTGAAAGACACCCATATACCAAGTTGCCAGGATCAAATGGATCCTGTAGGATCTCATCGCAGCCTCAGGATCCTCGGAGCAGCGCTGTCCCTTTTTGCAGCTCTGGGAACCTCCATTTACCAGGCGAAGACTGATGGGTGTCACAAACATTTCGGCAGCATCCTGGCTAAACCGCCGTTTTTTGATGGGACATGTTTGGTAATTTGGCCATGATTGACAGGTATACTCCATGGGTGATAAATCGACATGGTGTTATGCGTCTATAACAGTCATCTATGAGTATATCTATATATGGATAATAGACAACCATAGTCATTTAGACCTACCAGTAACCAGACGCATGTCGCGATTTGTGTCAATTTGCCCTGCAACCTTGACTGTTCACATCCGAATACAGAACAGGTATTTAGCTCCACTGCCACCAATTTCTGCAATGTAACCCACCTGCACATCCAAGCCATTCTTATTCACTCCTACAGCTAGGAATGTTTTTGACCTTTTCGAGGATCAACAATCGCTTCACGATTTTGAACTGCTTGGTTGTTTTGTTTTTTCTTTCTTTTCCCCAATTATGAACAAATGATTGGTTAGTTGACTCATACTTTTCAACGGATGAAGCAGCCTAGGTACCTCCCCAGGCCACGATTCGCGGTTTCCAGGTCTACTTCAAGCACACCTTCGGCGATCAGATGAAGCCGGAAGAGGTGCTGGCCATGGTCCTGGCGACGGTTGGACGATAGGAATTGGTTCATGTCTCCGGACAAGTGGATGATGAATTGATAATCGTGAGTTGATAAGTGTGATGGTTGATACTAATGATCGCATAGTGGTAGGATAAGTTCTCATATTCATGGTTGATAATTTGATACTGCTTAGTAAATGGTAAGCATGGCTTATGATGAGTCATGTTTCCTAGTGATTGGTAGCCATGGTTAACGATGGTTCATACTGCTTAGTCAATGGCATTCATGCCTAAGGATGGTGAATAATCCTCAAGAATCCTGAGGGAATGCTCACTATAGTTAATGATGGCCTACACTACTTATAGTGCATGATCACTTTGATGATGGTTGATAATCCCTAGTGAATGCTCAACATAGTTATCAAATGATGGTTCATACCGCTTAGTGAATGGCAAGCACGGATACTGATGGTTCATGCTGCATAAAGAATGCCAATCATGGGTAGTGATGGTTCATACCGCTTACTGTAGTGAATGGCAACCATGGATACTGATGGTTCATACTGTATAAAGAGTGCCAATCATGGATAGTGATGGTTCATACCGCTTAGTGAATGGCAACCATGGATAGTGATGGTTCATACCGCGTAGTGAATTACAACCTTGGTTAATGATGGTTCATACCGCTTAGAGAGTGGCAACCATGGTGAATGTAATTCATACTGATGAATGAATGGTAATCAAGATAAACAATGGCCCATACGTTTCAATGAAAGGCAATCATGGTCAATGATGGTGAATGCTGCTTAGTGAGCGCTAGCCATTATTAGTGATGGTTAATACTGCTTAGTGAGTGGTGACTATGGTCCATGATGGTTAAGGCTGCTAGGTGAACGGTAAGCATGTATAATGATGTTTTCTAATACATGGTGAATAATAACCATTGGTCATGATGGCCAATACTGCTTAGTGCCAGGCATTGATGGTTGGTATTGCTTAATGAATGGTAATTGTGGTTAATAATCAGTGGTTGATAATCATTAGTGTGGTTGATACTGCTTAGAAAATGGTAACCATTGCTTATGATGATTAAAGCTTCTTAGTGATCGGGAGCCATGATTAACGATGATTGCCTAGTGAATGGCATTCATGCTGAATGATTCGGAATAATCCTTAGTGAATGGTATCCATCGTTCATGATGATTAATACTGCGCAGTGAGTGGCAACCACGGTTAATGATGGTTAGTACTGCACGTTGAAAGGAAAGCATGGTTGTGCTGTTTGTTGCGAATGGTGAATAATGGTTAAGTTCAGGAATCTCTTCTGAGAAATCAACAAGTTGATGACGTGTAGTTGCTTCTCTTGCCACAGTGACACTTTCACATGGGTTTGCTCTCCATGTATTTTGTCTACCCTCAAGCATTCAGAGTTCTGAGCATTTCTTTGGATACAGCATGCTTAGCCCGTACATGAGCCATTTCACCAGTATTTGTCATGCTTAGGTAGACCTTGGATGGGTCGTTTCACAGTGCTTGTTTGCTATCATACAAGTGGAAGATGGAGTCCAAGCATATCTATATATGTTTCATCAAAATATTGCAGGCTTATCATGTCCTTTTTTGGGGATCCCAGCCATCATGAACCAAGAAGTCTATAGCCCAAAGAGGTCACAGTGCTAGTTCGACATAAAGAGCTGCGTTGTTGTTGTTGTTGTTGTTGTTGTTGTTGTTGCTGTTGTTGTTGTTGTTGTTGCTGTTGTTGTTGTTGTTGCTGTTGTTGTTGTTGCTGTTGTTGTTGCTGTTGTTGTTGTTGTTGTTGTTGTTGTTGTTGTTGCTGTTGTTGTTGTTGCTGTTGTTGTTGTTGTTGTTGTTGCTGTTGTTGTTGCTGTTGTTGTTGTTGTTGTTGCTGTTGTTGTTTTGCTGCTGCTGTTGTTGTTGTTGTTGTTGAACATGGTGACTAGTTGAGGTTCTTACAAGGAAATGTTGATGGTGACCTTTTTTTTGTTTTTCGACAACTTTATTCTTCCGTTTGATGAGTTGTTGGAATGGTGACTTCCACTGATGAGATGATTCTCTTTACGGCGCCATGCATGTGACCTGAGGTTCTGTAATTTGCCATGTTATTTTTCAGACTACTCGCAAACTCTAAATGTCAGTGAAGCTGACTTGGCACAAAGTGTGTTTTCACTAGTTTTGTCCACGCAGATCTAGGATAGCTCTACTTTATCTGCTGGACGTGGATTTAACCTGGACAACTCATTGGTTCATCACTCTACAACTGGGGGTTGCCACTGTCCTTACGTAGTGGCCAAACTCCTAGTGGTGCCTGATGTAACATGTTACCTCTCCCAAGTGATAAGTTTCGAGGGGAGGGAGGCATTACTGTTGACTTGGTAAAACCCCATGGCTATACCCATGGCGCCCAGGATGGAATCTTATTGAAAGTTCACCCTACACAGCTCACTTGTATCACCAAGGGTCACATGTCAAGATCTTAACCAGTGCTCTGCAGATGTTTCTTCTGGAAGCTCTTTCGGTTCGAACGATTCTAGCCCTGTCGTTGGATTTGCTTGGCATACCGGGATTCGTTCAGAAATCAGCTGTGAACTTGTATGTCTCAGGAGCCAACATCAGGACAAGTGCTTCTTCCAGGAGTGAGCTACTTACAACCAGTGTTGTGAATGGTTCCAAAAATCAAATATAACTTACTACGTATAGTAATTACAGGAAAGGCACATGCACAACCCACCCAGTGGTGCACATTGCCAGCTATGTCTCGCAAACCTAGGGGGTGACTCACTCAGTGAGGTGCTTGGATTGGGAGGTAGCTGGGGTACTTGCCATATGAATACCAGGTAAGTGCTACCATCATAGCCACACCCAAATACTTGGATGCCTAATAATTGGATGTTCCATGTCCACTGCTCGTACCTGCTGACATTCACCGTGTAGGGGTTATCAGCAACCGAATTTTCGAACCTTCCCTGTTGGGTTTTAGATTTGATAGGTTTTTTTAAATTAAGGCTCTAATCTCAATTTGTCTCAGCCAAGCCTTAAAATGGCTTGGCTGAGCAACTTTGAGCAACTTTGAGCAACTTTGAGCAACTTTAACCCTGGCAGTGTCAATGCTAAACGTGGACAGAACAGAAGATAAACCAAAGTAAATAGAAAGCAGGGGGTTGTGCACTGACTGAAAATGAATAGGAATAGTAAAGGGGATAGTATTGAAAGTAAAAAGAAAATAAACAGAAACTGGAATCACCCAGCAAGCGCAATCCTGCTCAATTTTGCTCAATTGTGCTCAGAGATGCTCAGAGATGCTCAGAGATGCTCAGAGGTGCTCAATGGTGCTCAATGGTGCTCAATGGTGCTCAATGGTGCTCAATTGTGCTCAATTGTGCTCAATTGTGCTCACTATTCATTAAAATGATTTAAAACTCCTCAGCTCAATTTTGCTCAATTTTGCTCAATTGTGCTCAGAGATGCTCAGAGATGCTCAGAGGTGCTCAGACATAATCTCAACTTGCGTGCTAAGGTCCAGTGGAAGCATGTGTTAAAGTGGTCTGGAAGCATGTGTTTTGTTCTAAATGTTGCTTATTGTTGCTTAATGTTGCTCAATGTTGCTCAATGTTGCTCAATGTTGCTCAATGTTGCTCAATGTTGCTCAATGTTGCTCAATTAATCTCAGTCTTTTAAATTGATTTTAGTATTGCCAAAAAATCCTTAAAAACCTAAAACCTATCAAATCTAAATCCCAACGATATAAACCCCTTTTTGGTTTTGCTGAGGTTAGTTCAGCCCGTTTATGGGGTTCTCTACCGTGGTTATATCGTGGGGAACGAACCGCAACTGCACATCGAAGCATGCTGTTAATCTAAACCCAATCCCCTGTCGACATGCAATGTGCCTCAGATCCTTAAAATGACTGTTGCAAATACCCTTCAAACAACCGTCGCATGGGCGATCAAGGTTGGATATGTGGCGATTTCCAATCAAAAGTGGACAGCTGCCGAGGCCAACATAGACCAACAAAGGCAGACAGGGCGCGCCATGTCCGCTGCCATGTCCTTTGCGCCATGATCTTCGGCCAGCGTTGCCAGTGACTCGGCGACAGCAGCTAGCTGTCGGTGCTTGCAAGGGACATGGCCCCCATGCTACGCACAGCTACAGCCATTGTTAGCCCGCCATAAAGCTGCAATGTAGCCAGTTACACTATAGCAAAGTACCGCTATATCAACCACAATAACTAGGGTGAATGTCAGTTGTGGTTGATATAGCCATAGTTGACTGGCAAATCTGTTCCAACTTATTTGTACTAGGGGGCTCAACCTTGTAGGGACAGTGTAATGCCTAGCCCGATGAGCACGCAAGACGAATAAGATCTGAAAGTGGGACCGAAATTCATGGACCACCAGATCCCTGGTAAAAATAACAGTTACTAGAGGAACTAGTGCCCATTTCTAGTGGGAAACCTCCCAAGGTCTTAATCAATAGGGGGAATTGATCACCGGGGCGGGACTCCTACTTGTGTTTGTAAGGATTTGTGATTGGGCCGAATTTGCTGGGGAGCTTGGGGTTGTTCAACCATAGATGGGTATTGTAGATCCTAACTTGACACTACCAACAAGTCGATCGTCAGAAGTGCCAGTTCCCAGGCAACAAATGCACGCGATATGAACGGCGTATTGTGCTTGGTTTGACGCTTGAAATCCAGTCGACAAAATTGTTGATAAACACCCAATATGAATATCAAAAACGGTTATTATGTTGGTCACTAAGCATTCAGTAGCCACTACTAGCAACGCACGTACCAGTACCAACCGTTATCAAGCGATCAGTTTGTCATTGATGGTGCGAACCTGCCCCGACCATGATTAATTATCCACTACCAATAACCATGATTACTAGCCATTATCGATGAGTGGTAACTATCAACAGTTACGAACCATTCCTAACCGACACCGACCATTGCCAATCATGACCGGCTATTATCGATTGTTACCAACCACCACCAAGTATTACAAACAGTTATCAAGCACTACAAACACGTGGTTCCGCTCCACCCTGGTTCCACCGTTGTCAATTCTGTTCCAGTCCTTCTGTGCGAATTGCATTGCGGTGGTTCAGCGGGAACTTCGTTCCAGGCTGGGGATCGAACTGGTGTAGCCAGAGAGGCTACATGGTTGTGGGTCAAGGGCCTTATTTCTTTGGTGAACATTTCATAAGTGACGAAGATAGTGGGTGATGATCAATTATTCTTGGTGGTAGGGAAAATTAGTTTATGATCAACGACCGCTGATCTTAAATCAATGTTTGTGCGTGCCTTTACGCATCTAATTATTTGAGCATGTGTGTTTCTATGACCAGTACCACCTCACAAAAACAATTGATCGTCATCGTCGTCGTGTAAATCATCAACTGTGATAGTGCTAGGTTGAAGTGATTTTAATCAATATTGTGTGGTGGACATTCCTAGTTGTTCAATTATTTTTGTTCGTATTTAAGTTTAAAATGAACTGGTACCCTGTAGTTCGCCTGCGTAGGAATGC
>VSDK01008122.1:177927-199151 GCA_009767595.1 Symbiodinium kawagutii | reverse complement strand
TGCGTAGCAATCCCGACGTAAGTACATATTCAATACTGATTTCCCAACCAGCAATCAAAACATCAATTCAAAAACACATGGCAAACACATGATCAAAAATTCAAGCAAAAATTCAACTAATCAAATCGATCAACCAATGTGATAAACATTTCACGTTTGATTATTTCCACTTCTAAAGGATAAACTATAGAGAAATCAATTGTGGACCAAGTGGACCAACAACTTTTTTTTGGCGATTTTTCCACGGTTTGGCTGGTTGTTTGTCAATGATCGCATTTGGTCAGGATCATTTTCAAACCCCAAAGGATCAAAAGGTTTCTGGGCTAGTGTGCTTCCTTGCATGGATCCTGGTAAACTGGAAAGCGATCTCCCTACACCAGGGACGGCTGATTGTTGCAATTTTATAGTAAGATGAACCATGGGACCATGCAAACTCTGGTGAGACATCCCAGCAGTTGATCACCTGAATGATTTCTGAAAGGGTGATTCTACAGGGTAATAACCACGATCGTTGCTGGTTTTTTGGGACCGTGTCTGTCATGTATTGTGGTACTGTCACTGTTCACTATTGCTGACTGTTGTTGACTACTGTCAACTGTTGTAAACCATCACACTGGTGGACTATTTAGCATCACCGATGCTACTACTGGAACCATTCGGGGATAACAAATGATAACAATGATTCATCACAATTGATGGCAAATCAAAGAGTATGTCTTGAGTTTGACTTTCTTAGTTCTTGACTGTCATCAATGTTTAATGCCGATCAATTTTTGTCAACAACAATCTGTTCACAATAAACAGTTGTTGCCAATTTATAAAGTATATCTATATATATATATATGTATACACATCTTTTTACCATTGATAGTTGCAATGAAACATTTGCTATTGTAACAATCAATTACCAATGATTACCAATTATTATAACCCTTGTTTGAACCCATGCTACCGAATAATCAATAAATCGTTGTCACATTATCAACCATTGTGGGTATATTGTTATGACCATCGTCAAACGGCTGTTTCTCGAAATAAAGGGCCCCCAAATATCATTCAATAATCATTATTTTAATAATCAACCATCCATTTTGCCGCTTCGCAATTTTGAGAAATCCGCAACTAGCAGTTGCTTAAGCCATCCTTGCCAACCCCTATAAAGCCCCTAATCAATCATGGAGCACTAACTTGTACCACGGGGGATGATCAGCCCACTTCAGGCAGCACGGCACCGGGTCCACCACCACCTTCGAGGAGGCGTTGACGTTGGTAGTGTACGTCCAGGTTGGGGTTAGAATAATCGGTGAGTTGACGGTGAAGAGTCACGCATACTGATGGTCAATAGATGAAACGATTGATGAATGGTTAACTAATGGTTAGTTGATGGTCAAGAGATTGTATGTCAAATTGATGTTTAATGGTGAATTGATCGTTAACAGTGATTAACATCACATGATATTGTGTGCAATTGTTAGGCAACTGTTGGCCATCGTTTATGGCTAATGGTTGATGAAGGGTGATTTACAAGTCGTGCCAGGACAACCTTGTTGCTACAACGGGTTGATCTTTATAAGGTGTAACAGATGGTTTTGGTCATTGATGGTGATTAATGATGTATATGAATTGTGTGTTTTTTTTTCTGTGGGGGTTTACTAGTAGCCATCATGATCACCACGAATATGGCATCATGGATATGTACATATGCAAATCAAGAAACACTGGCATCGGACTTCAAGCTAGAACAAGACCATTCTTGCAAGGCAAAGGGTTAGTCTTGGAGAATAGTGATGTCAGCAACCAACACATGGTGGTTGTGCAAGGCACTGCTATTGAATGGTCATTGAGTCATTAGTCCTAAATAGCCGGATCCATTGGTAGTCGATGAACCCGCGGAATCCCTCCGTTGCATGACCATACCCCAAGAATGGGTGTTGAGACCATGGCGATGAATTCTGGCACTCTCAAAATGGATGGTTGCCCCACACTACAAAGAACAGTAGCTCTAGACGGCAACAATTAACAGGCCAATATGAACGGGATCTCAATACTCAACTTGATGGATCCTAATGCTTGCTGGGGATTAAACGGCAAGATGTTTGACCCCAGTTGGGACATAATCAAGAAACAGCCAGGGGCATGGCCGACTTGCCAACAGGATCCTCTGCTTACGTCCTTCTTGATAGTTTTCAGTCCCATCGGGAGCAGCTTGCATTCGCAATGTTTTGCAGCATGTTGTCATTGTGTTTCAGAAATGAATGAGTACACACGGCATGTATCAGCATGTATCATACAAATACGGACCATGCGGTACCTCAAACAACGCCAGTGTGATCAAGTTTACTCTCTTGGAAACCAAGGGCGGAACCTTCTCCAAAGGGTTTTCCAAGAGGAAAGTGATCATCCAACCCCTATTTGGGAGGGTCTATGTTAATTTCCAGGATTGTAAGCGGAAACAACCAATATTTGCGGGTATGCAGAACGTGCCATGATCACTGATCACTATTCACCACCGACATTACTCATGAAACCAGCATTAGCACCATCAACCACCATTGACCTGGTAAAAAACTGGCTACCTTTCAGATGTTCATCATGTGTTTGCTAACCACCATTGTGAACCCATCAACCTTTGATTAGGTTGCTAGCGCTGAAAAATAACGAACCAGCAGTCCAGAGACATGTCGCCGTTAATGATTGACCACCTTCAGCCATTAACTACTGCTGACCAGCATTGCGAGAAGCATTATCCTGGTGGATGCCGGTGATCTGCCAGGTATGAATCGTTTGTATTTTTGAGTCTTTTAATTGTTGGCTCTAGCTCTTAGCCAATGATGAGCCAATGCCCCCACACAGTACTGGTATTGATCAGCATAGTAATGTCGATAGCATGGTGAAATGCCACATTAACATTACTCCTACACCCTGACAAAAGTTTTTCCTCTTGCGGTGTGGGGCAGAACCCTTTCCCCTCAGACACCTGCACAGGTTTGTGTAGATAGGGTGATGTGTAGATCAGGGATCAGTTATTTTCCTTCAAAATATGTTTAATTTAATAGACCCGGAAATTCTGCACAGGCCAATCAAAACGAAGGTCCTTGGTTGATCCGCCAGACTAATTACTATTTGTTCTGTTCACCAGAGTCATCGGTCACGGGGAAAAAACATGTCATGCTGATGTATGTCAGCCATGAACCATATTATGAACAATGTAAACAATATTCGCCACAGTAAACCATTTGAGAGTATGGTTGACCTTGGTCACTGCTTATGCTTTGCTAGTTGACCTTGCGCCATCAAAATCCCTTTTCGCAACCACCCCGTCCAGCCGAGGAGCCCCGCGAGCCCCGCGAGCCCCGCGACTCACCATGCCCAAGGCGCTTGAAAGCACATCGTTGTGACGGGTGGCATCGAACCTACCTGGATGGCCAATCATGAGTTAATGGTGGTTAATAATGGTTGATAATGGTTGACAATGATTGGTTAAATGATAATAGAAGATAATGGTTGTTTGCAATGGTTTACAACTATCAATTGTAGGATGATAATTTACTAATCATGGTTGATAATGGAGGATAATGGTTAATTACAAAACAGTTCATTGGTTAAGACTTGTCAGAAATGGGTCATGATATCGGTTGACAATTGTCATCACGACAGACAGCTCACGGTTCAAAATGTTGGTTATCGATGGTCGGTAACATGTTCGAGAATTGCTTTGTAGTGGTAAAGAACTACTATCAAACTGTGGGGGCAACAGTGTCGTATAGGGACAGTTCATAGCTCACACTGGTCAGCAATGGCAAGATTAAGCATGGCCAATAGTGGCGACATGATTGCTATGTTGTATAAGATGATTGCTATGTTGCATATAGCCAAACATGTGTGAGCATACATTAAGAATTATTGGTGCTGGGTAGTGATGGATGATAGTGACAGCAAATACAGGATGGGCATGGTACGGGTATTACGTGTGCGTGCGTGGGTAGTTGGTCCAACTTGTCAGCTTTTTAAGCACCTCCTTATCAATGAGCAAAAATGTACTAATTCGCAGTTGACATTACATTTGTCACATCGCCTTCTAATGATCAAGGAGTTGGATTTTGTTTAGGTCTTGAAATTTACTCGGGGTCATGAAGAGAATGAACAGCAATCAAACATAACTCACGGACCATCACTCAACCATCATGAGACCATCATTGGACAACCCAGTCCTTTGTGGGGATGAAGCAGTACTGATCAGCCATGAACTCAGCTTGGGGTTAATAAACACCATGGGTTTGGTGGTCAATAGGTGTTCTAGGATTCGTTTTCTTTTCCTTTTCTTTTCAGGGGCTTGTGCTGATCCATGAACTAAGAGGCGCAAAACTTGCGGGTAATCTACCACACTTGGAGTTGGATAACATTTTTTGGGACATTATTCCCCAGTGTCATCACCCATGAAGCAAGACATCCACACGACGTCTGATTGGTGGCGCAGTCCGCAGCTGCAGGCTGTCAACTGTCAAGTGCTTCGCTCCTCACACAGCAGGAGCAGTTCCAAATCCATGAACAATTATCCTCAATCAGCAAGAATTGCTGTATTTATGGCCCATGGTGGTCATCAATAATCATCAAGAAACCAAATGTTGGTTGAAATCTTCAAGAATGGTTAGATGGATTGCAGTGGTCATCTACTTAAGCCGTAAACATGCAGGTGTGCTCTGCGGTCTCAGGGGAGACCCTGGCGTCTCTTGCTGAAGATGAATTCCAAGGTCAGTCAGCCAAAGCTGTAAAGCAACTGTTGGCTGTGCAGCTTGGCATTTCGAGGTTTCGACTACGGCTCTTGGTGGAAGATGCTTCCCGCATCATCGGGGACGATGAGGTCTTTTCTGCCTTGCCTCAAGTGATTGTACAGCTAGTCTTTTTGGAATTTGAGCAGACTGAGGGAGACACTGCCGTCCAGGAGATGATTTCTGCCTGCAGAGACAATCAGCCGGATGCACTTGAAAACTTGTTGCAACGGCCCTTAAATCCAGACCGGAAGGATGGACATGACAGAACGCCGATGCACTATGCTGCAGAAAACGGGCATCTTGAGGTTGTGAAGCTATTGATTGACGCAGATTCAGCTAAAAATGAAAGTGACAGCGACGGGCTGGCACCGCTGTTCCTAGCATGTCAGGAGGGCCACGTCGAAGTAGTGCGTTTGCTGATTGAAGCTGGTGCTGACAAGAACCAGGGTGCGACAGAAGATGGTGAAACGCCACTCTGCGTTGCATCTAGGCAGGGCCACATTGAAGTAGCGCGCTTATTGGTTGAAGCTGGTGCCGATAAGGACCAGGCAACAACAAACGATGGTGTAACACCGTTGCACGTGGCATCTCAGGAAGGCCACATGGAAGTGGTGCGTTTGTTGATTGAAGCTGGTGCTGACAAGAACCAAGCTACAACAGACGATGCTGAATCGCCACTGAACGCAGCATCTATGCAGGGCCACATCGAAGTAGTGCGTTTGTTGATCGAAGCTGGTGCTGACACGAAACAGGTCACGACAGACTATGGTACAACACCATTGTACAATGCATCTGGAGAGGGGCACCTTGAAGTAGTGCGAATGTTGGTTGAAGCTGATGCTGAGCAGATCCACACAACAACGTACGATGGGGAATCGCCACTGCACAATGCATCTGCGCACGGTGAGTTGGAAGTAGCGCGTTTGTTGATCGAAGCTGGTGCAGATGCGAGCCAGATGACAGACTATGGTATAACACCATTGTACAGTGCATCTTGTAATGGCCACATTCAAGTAGTGCGTGTGTTGATCGAAGCTGGTGCTGACAAGAACCAGGCCACAATAACATACGGTTCATCACCATTGTCCGCTGCATCCAGGCAGGGCCACATTGAAGTAGTCCGCTTTTTGATCGAAGCTGGTGCTGACACGAAGCAGGTCACGACAGACAATGGCACAACACCATTGCTACATGCATCTAAGTGGGGCCACCTTGAAATAGTGCGCATGTTGGTTGAAGCTGATGCTGAGCAGATCCACACAACAACATACGATGGGCGAACGCCACTGTACGTTGCATCTGCGCGGGGCCACAGTGATGTAGTGCGTTTCTTGACCGAAGCTGGTGCT
The DNA here is from genome assembly GCA_009767595.1 of Symbiodinium kawagutii. NCBI lineage: Eukaryota > Dinophyceae > Suessiales > Symbiodiniaceae > Symbiodinium > Symbiodinium kawagutii. The sequence goes on along the minus strand of VSDK01008122.1, from coordinate 193,030 downwards.
GACACGAAACAGGTCACGACAGACAATGGCACAACTCCGTTGCACCATGCATCTGGGGAGGGCCAGCTTGAAAGAGTGCGCTCGTTGATAGAAGCTGGTGCTGACAAGAACCAGGCCACGACAACATTCGGTGCATCTCCATTGTACATTGCATCTGAGCGGGGCCACATTGAAACTGTGCGTTTTTTGATCGAAGCTGGTGCTGACCAGAACCAGACCACAACAACATACGGTGCATCGCCATTGTACATTGCAGCCGCGCGGGGCCACATTGAAACAGTGCGTTTGTTGATCGAAGCTGGTGCTGATAAGAGCCGGGCTGAGACAGACTATGGTGCAACACCTTTGTGCGTTGCATCTGCGTGGGACAACATTGAAATAGTGCGCATGTTGGTCGAAGCTGATGTTGAGCAGATCCACGCAACAACATACACGGGTATGTCGCCACTGTACATTGCATCGGCGCAAGGCCACAGTGAAGTAGTACGTTTGTTGATCGAAGCTGGTGCTGATAAGAACCGGGCTGAGACAGACTATGGTAGAACGCCTCTGTGGATTGCATCTGCGTGGGGCCGCATCAAAGTAGTGCGCTTGTTGGTTGGAGCTGATGCTGAGCAGATCCACGCAACAACATACACGGGTATATCGCCACTGTACATTGCATCTGCGCATGGCCACAGTGAAGTTGTGCGATTCTTGATCGAAGCTGGTGCCGATAAGAACCGGGCTGAGACAGACCATGGCAGAACACCTTTGTGGATTGCATCTGCGTGGGGCCACAGTGAAGTAGTACGTTTGTTGATCGAAGCTGGTGCTGATAGGGACCAGGCGACAACAGATCATGGTGCATCGCCATTGAGCGTTGCACCCCAGAAACGGCAGCGTCGAACGTAGGCGCTTGTCAAACAGTGGACACCGTCGGTGATTTCGATGGCCACTTGAATCATCAGTGATTAATGAGGACAAAGGTGGGGCTGGCATCATTCTGGGCGCCACCAGCCAGTGCTACTTGTGAACGTTCCAGCTGCTTGTGGGCTTTGTTTTGTTGATGCCTGGTCGCTGCTGGCTTTACACCAATTGTGGTTATTGTCGTTGGTGATGGGAGCCGAAGATGGCCTTTAGAAACCACGCTGAAGGAGACCAAATCTCAGGTAGTAAAATAACTCGTGAATTGAAGCAGTGGGTTTTGTATAGAATTACCGTATGTCCATCAACGATCCTGTTCTATCAGCGCTTTCTGGGTGATTGGGGGGCAGAGCTTCTTACCCTTGATATGATGTTTGGCAGGTTTTCCTTAGGGAAAGGGAGATCTATTCTTCGTGTTGGCGGTGGTTTCGTATCTGTAGGCTGAAATCAGCTAGGCTGGGCTATCAAGATAATTTGTTTCGTTGATTGTCTGCTTGCTCCGTTCCATGGTTTTTTGACTAGTGAACTGATTATTGACAGTTTCGTATTCAGAACCTGACCACTGGTGCAATTTCTATAACAACCTTGCCGCTGGTGCTTCCGCAGTGGACCCAGTTCCATGGTGGTGTGCGAGTCGTTGTAGAAATACTTCGTGCAGGGTCAAACCAACAACGAATGGTTGGGCTATTCGCAGATCAACCATCAACTGCTGGTTTGTGATGACTGATGACGGTTGGCAACCATTGGGAAGCAACCACAAGATTTAAGCAACACATCAACACCACTTGGGCGATGTTATACTTTATGAGAATATCCTTCATCGAAAGTCGAAAGTGCATGGCCAATTATTGCTGCACCCATTGAGTATTCCCATCAACCCTCTATATCATACCTGCACCCTTTGATGTGGTCATTCTTGTTGTTGGTGGCACTGCTGGTTCTTTGGTCGCAACTGCACAGATTCGACTGGTACAGTAGATACCATGGTAGCTAAAGGCCCACAAAACCTGGCAATTAGCAACTTCCTGAATTTTCACGCAGCTACAAGGTTTTGGTCCTACCATTGGACTTTTACGGTTTCGATGGTTGTCCTCCTGGTTGTGATTTGGTTGGCCTGTGTTGACACTGTGAGTGCCACCAGGTTGGCGTGTGGGCCTCTTCATCGACGGTGGCAACCTGTCCCCGACGGTCCTGAGGCCATTGATGGAGGCGCTGGGTGTGATGACAGGCCACAGGCCACGAAAACACACAAAGTTGATCCAAGTTGGCCCCCAAACATCATTGGCGAAATTGATGAACATAACTCTGGTAACTATCAGTATGGCACTGTAGACATGACTATAGTTTAATGGTTTATTGACCAACCAAAAGTTGGATGTGGGTTCAAATAAAGTTGAACATTTAAATGTGAAACATGGCCATTGAGACCCTGGTTTCTTCAGCCAATTGCATTGTTCAGAACACCAAGTTGGAGATGGAACTGTTCAACCAGCTGAAAACTGTTCAAAACCGTTTGCTTCATGAGGCGGGGGTCCCCACCAACCGCCGGTAGGTGAACTTCCCAACAGCTTGACCATTGAAGAGGCCATTTAATTTGACAGCTCACCTGTGCAGAGGCTTCCCACAGTAGTATATCTAACCACAGAGTATGTATGTTCAGGGCAGGTTGCTGGCGCCCTTGCTACATGGGCATGGAAATGCCCCACATGCCACACGTGCTTTAAACCTGCCAAGGGTAAACCACCCTGGGGAACCTATCACTTCACTCAATCACACAGCTTCTCAGCTGCCACATATTTGACCTGTTAAGGTTGGTTTATCCTGTAGCTGAGCCCTTTCTATGTTACCAACCATCACTGACCATCATTGACCAGCATTATCCCATTGATTCCCTTCTGGTTTATTCGCATGCGCATGAATATATTGAATATTGCTGCTCGCTCACCATAATTGTCAATTTCCATTGTTAGTGTGATTGTTATGAACCATGATCAACCATTATTGGCCACTCTTACCCATGATGAACCCCTATTAACCATTGTGTTTCAACTGTTATCAACAGTTGCGTCTTATCATTATATAGCCAGCCGAAAACATGATTTTGACATTCACCATCATCAACAAAAACTATCAACCATGGTGAACCATTAAACAAACAAAGTATCATGTGTGAATTGCACCAACCAATCACATTATTCATCAGAAACCATTTAGCTATTTATTCAGTCATTATCAATCTATTGGCGGCCATGATTGGCCACACTCAGCCACCGTGAACGACCCCCTTGCTATTCATGATGGCTTTGTAGGTAGGCCGTTGTTTGACAAGGCTTCTTGTCACAAGCTTGCTTCTCGGTTTTGGCCTTACGAGGCTCTGAAGGCTGGGCTCGCTGCCCAGCACGAGATGATGATCCGCCAGGGGTTCCAAGGGTGGCGTTTCGAGAAGCGGGCTGAAGCGGTGGTTAGTAATGGTTAGTCGTTCTCCTCCACTTAGCCAAGTTGGTAACTAGGGCAACTACTAGTTATTGCTGGTTAATATGGTAGTTCTAACGGATATCAACCACATCGGCTAAGTTACCACTCATGGTTGATATGACTGGCTTGTTACATGGTGAGGCTGTACCAGCATATTTTGAATTGGAGGATCATAACACTCTGTAGTGGCGAGTAATGGGTGATTCGTGGCTAGTGGTGGTTGATTGGCGGTGGATTCATGTTTAAGAATAAATACTCATAGTTGTCAATGAATGCTTGGACAATTGTGTTGCATTTTGTTGCAGTAGGACAGTGGTTTCCGTACCCAAATGCAAGAATGAAATGGTTTTGAAAAGAAACCCTGATCCCATGTGTTTACACGAAATTAATCTTGATCAGTGTGTCAAGACACCAATTCATGTAATGTGAAGTTGCTTCATAATTTAAAATAACGTCCAGTTGCATAAAGGTTACTTCACAAAAGTTTCATCAAGTGTTTGTCAAGTACCAACTCATTGTGACAAACTAACCCAGATAATCAATGATTGGATTCAATTGATGCTTGGAGCAGTTGAAGAGAGCAGCACCTGCCAGTGGCCTTATTTTCGATCGATCGCGATGGTGGACTGCCCTGCTTCGTGATAGGAATGATGTTGAGTTGATGGCTTTTCCTAGCAAGGCCTGGATTGGATTTTAGTTTTTTGGGAACGACGATGGCTATAGCTACTAACCCAGTTACAGTTCTACTACCCGTCGGTCGCTGGGAACAGGCCAGTATGGTCACCAGGACGGATTGACCCAATATCAACCTATAATATCCTATAATGATTGATAGACGAAGGATTCGGTGGCTGATTGTTCACAAATGGATATGGCTAATGCTGTTGAATGATAGTGTGAAAAGAATGGTTGAATTTGTGTTATAATGATTGATAGTTCCAAATTGATTACAACGTAATTCTTGGCGCCCAATTGAAGAGTCAATTGAATCATGAAGAAGCATTTGCTGGTTGTGCTAAGATCTCACTGGGTTCCAGTGCTTACTTGTTAATTTGCGTATGTTTGGGGGCTCTCGCTATCTCCCAGCAGGCTGTTGTCACAAGGCCCTGGCTGTTGTCACCGCGCTAAGCTGGTTGCTCTCATTTGGATCCATTTGCTCGTTGCTGGAAAATTTGGCATGGTTTAATCATGCACGATTGTTGGAGTCCATTGTTGGAGCATGGGCTGTCGTCCCGTATCGATTCTCAGGTATTACCCCATTCTCAGGTATTACTCCCAAGCTTGGCATGGCTTATCAGCCACTACTCAACCACTCTGCCAGCATCAATGGTGAGTCAACATCCAAGCATCACTATCCTCGAGCGGTCTCCTGCAGGTCGAGCATACATCCAGCCACACCAGGCGAGCTGCTCTGGCTTGGTGAGCTAAGCCTCCCAGCTGCCCTGGGATGGTACGAGCTAAGCCTCCCAGAGGGAAAACCTCATGCCAGGTGAGTGGTAGAACAGTGGAATAGTTCGTTTTGTAGCTTTTTTTTTCATCAAGGTGTTGGTGAAATCACGAATTGTTCGCTGCTCTGGAACTTTTCATTGCTGGTCTAGGTGTTGGTGTTTTACTGGTCATGATAATGCATGAATACACTTGACCCTCTTACCAAAACAATGCCATTCCCAATTAAAATCACTTTTGAAAGGGACATTCTAAAGGAAGGAATTTAGTTCAATTTTCGTTGTTTTTATGGGTGTGTTTTGGTACCAAGTGGGATTGGTGACCTGCCACCCTTTGAGCAAGCCCCGGATGCCTTCCAATTGCAGGTCCCTGGTTGACACCAAATGTATCCAAAAGTACCTTCTGTTTCTCCACAAGTTCCACGGTGCCTCATGCAAATCATGTATATTAAGAAGTTTACTGAGCATGACAGACGCATTGATGCTCCAAGAAACACCAATTTATCGTGTTTGTTGGGTTTGCCATCAAATCTCTTCGCTCCCATTTCTCTACTACTGCATGCCCGATTGTTTCTTGTAATAGGCGTGATGTCAAGGCAATTTCACCAGCTTTGATTTCATTAAAATTGATCCTGCACCAGTGGTGGTTTATGCCTTGTATAAATTGTTAGTTGGTTTTCATGGATTCCATTGGGCTGGGTCGGTTCATGGAAGGAGATGGGTCACAACTTGAGTGCTGACAAACCATCAAGGTTACTAGCCAATGACAATCATGAAACCACTAGACACAACCTCAATTTCTCAGGTGGAATGATGAACAATGACGGATATGCGAACCTAACGGCGTGTGGATTTGCGGAGGCAATGCGGCAATGCCAATACCCTCAATACCCAATCCATGTGCGGTCAGCCAAATACCATAGATGATGTTTACGCATTGTACTCTCACACCTGCGTGGGATATTTCAGTGTGATTCTCATTTAGTTTGTTTTTATGTGGCATTGCTTCACACCCATACGATATGGCGCAAAATGATCACCTCCTCAAATTGGCTGTTCGGAACTCTTAATTATCTTTTAAAGCTGGATTCTATTGAGCTGAAAAAGAGGATAGGTGAACTAACCCCTTATAACTAGCCCTTATAACTAGCCATGGTTAGCCCAGGCGCTAACTTGTTTCACCACTCCGGCGGGAGGCCTCCTTTGCTCATGCAGCGCAGGAGGAAGGCACGGGAGTGGTGATCCGCAGACCACAACGGTGCATAGACGTGGTATAAACCCACCAGAGGTATGATTCGGTATGATGGTAACTTTGGAAGCGAAACTCAACAGATAATAAAAATGATGGTTTCCATCAGAGTTTGGATCATTTTGTGTGTGGAAACCATTGTTTTTAGTTTTGAAAACCTTGGTTTTTAGTAAACCATCATTTCCAGTATTTGAACAACATTTTTAAGCGCGGACACCATTATTTCTAGAATGGAAATATTTTTTTTCTGGCGGTACAGCATGTACGCATGTATCCAGCGACCATTGTTTCTCTCAGGGGAGCTGATAGCGCCACTGTATTGAAAGATCGGCCAACAAAACCTATACAGGTAGTAAATGTTTGATTGTTGGACACTCATAGAGTATGACTATTGTATTGTGCATCAACCCACTGCAAATCAATTTGATGCTTGGACATAGTGAGAAGCTGATGTTGGTTGATGCTTGTCAGTCATGTTGCTCCGGCAGATCAGCTAAATCATCTATATACACGTTGTTGATTTTCAAGTAAAGGGTAAATGGTCTTATATATATATATATATATGTTCGCATCAATCACAGCAAGGACCTATCATCAAGTGCCAACTGGATCAATGTACTCAAGGGGCGTTGAAAGTAGATGTCCACGCGCAGGCCGAAGAATCATCAAACAATACCCGCATCAATCAAGGGCACAATACTCAGATTTGTCAAGGGATATTGTGACACAGGACCAATCATCAAACAGTGACTCCATGCGATCAGAATGATTGGTCCTATATCAACAGCAATATCGTGATGATAATACCAGGAATTGCTGGTGGCAGCTATCGCCGGGTGGTTGGTACACCTATTGCTACAACGTTGCTTGCCCCCTTCCATTAATTCTTATATTGTCACAGTATGTCACAGTCGTCTAAGCAGTCAGGATTCTCCATCAGTGCCATCCCTGCACTACTGATTTCCTTTTGTTTCCAACCAAACATATATACAGTATGTTTTCTTTTAGGAGGCACCATCATCCATGTTCATTCCGCTTCTACGCTCAGGGTGTGCAACATGTTTGATCTTTTTCCCATTGCATCAATGTCTTTAAGATTGTGCAACACTTCTTCAGCATTGTGAGCCATGTCGTAAAGACACACACACACACCCTAAGCATGATAATTTGGTTGGTGGTTGAAGATTATACATATGTTTTTTTTCTAGTAGTTGTTAAGAGTTGGTCGGTTGACAAATATTTTTCATAGGGGTTGAAACCACGAACCAGTAATAGCCGCTATTACATCGGCGACATCATTAGGTCATAGCAGTATATAGCAGTAATAATCCGTAATCCAAACCATGCGTTCCGTAGCAAGATCCGTGTCAAGCATCAATATCACGACTGAACCATAATCATTGTTTTTTTCAGCATCAGTAAGCAGTTTATGAACCATCAGTTGTCCAGTAGTACACCAGCAATTACAGTATCCATTGGTACACCATCAATTGACCACCAATCAATCACTATAAAGCATTGTCCAGCATCCATCATGAACCACCACAATGTAGCGCTTTTGAACCATCATTCACCACCACTTCAGCATCGGGTTCATGAACCACGGTGGAATGTTCATAAATGGACCACCAAAAATCGAACAGTTTCCCTACGAATGATCAACCAGTTGGTTGGGCACATAGGGACACCACCAAGGCGATCTCCTCCCAGTTGTTGTTGCTATTGTTCATCATTGATGCTTGTTGCTGGGGTTATGAACGGTTATGCTTATGGATGGTTATGAATGGTTATTTGTATTGATTCCTAATTAATTCTAAAACATGCTTACTAATGCCTATGAATGTTCATCATTGCCTATCAATCGTTAATGAATCATCAGCAACGAAAAAGTGCCATCACTCAACCAGGTCCCGGGGGGCCACTAGGCATCGAGCAGATCTTGGTGCCTCAGCAGGGAGCTTCCTCAAAGGACTGCCACGGCGTTCGCCATGGAAGCAACGGCAACGGTGTTGGCTACGGGGGTCCTTAACGGTTAAGGGTACCAGTCAACCACTAGCAAGCAGATGGGTGTTTCTCAAAATTGGGAACCTAAAAGTGATGAACGGTTTGTGATGGTCTATTAGAGTAGATGGTTAATATAAAGGATGACTTGGGAGGTCCCCCAGTTTAAGAAACCACCTCATGATCCATTTTGAGGTTAGATCCGCCGCGTAACTGCAAGATGAACCAATATCTGAAGCGTTTGGACACTGTTGATTGTTGACGAAGAAGCCGGCGTATTTTGTTGATGCTTTTTCTTGCTGTTGTTTTTGTTGTTGTTCGTGGTGGTGACGTTTGTGTTGTTGGGGGTTGATGGCAGCTGTGTTGATTCCTAAATGTTAATATTTTGGGATAAGTAAAAGATGCTGAACATATTTCTGCAAGAGAGAAGTAGGCTCATGTCTTGCGAGCTATGTAGCCAGAATACAATGGCATGAAATATAGATATATCACTTTGTCCATATACATTTAGACTCTCTGAGAGATTCCAATCAAGTGACAGTTCTAAAGTCAGAAATTGTTGCGGTTACGTATCTTGGGACAATGGCGAGAAAACACCCGTGTGACCAAGTTTGTACCACCATATACTGTTTGTTCTTCACTCCCTTGTTTTATATTTATTTGAATTTATCTACAGAGTTTAGGGAGGGAGAGGAAGAGAGAGAGAAGGGGACATGTCCCGCTTCCCAGTTTCGAAGAATTTCTTCGTTGCTTTTTTTGGCCTCGGATTGGCTGCAGCACAACGTCCTTGCCATCGAAAAGATGAAGCCAAGCTGTGGTGCTTCAGGGCCTGAGGGGAGGCGTAGTGAAGCTGCAGAGTAGGTGGCCACTGGTTGGTGCACCGCGGCTCATGCAGTGTTTGGCACTCGATGTTTGGCTCCGCGGCACTTGCCTCAACTTGGCTTGTGCAATCACTGCATCGACTACTAGACTTCGTTCCTTTGTGTGTTGGTCTGGTGTCGTTTGGTCCCATCTTCGTGGGCCGCGCCAGTACCCCTATGTGACAGTAGGCTTTTCGGCCTTTAGTAACTCTAGTGTGCACACAATTGGGTGGTTTTCAGAATAGGGGACTCAAAAAATGGTTGGTTTAGGTTGAAATGGTTACTTAATGTTGGATGATCAGGGGGTCTCAATTGCTGTGCACCTGTTTGTTTGGTTGCAGAGCCTTCGGCCCCCAAGTTGCGAGCAAGCCATTGGTGCCAGGACACAGGAGATCTGATGTTGGCCCTGGATGCCGCTGAAGCCTGTTTGTCAGGCGCAGCAAGGGGCTGTTGGTTTGGAGGGAGCTGCTTGGTGCCAGTGCTAGCCCTTTTAAGGGGGAGCGACTTGGAGACACCAGGAGGGCTCTAATCAAATGGTAATCTTGGGAAGGTGTCAACATAAGTTGATCTCGGTAACCTCTACTGCCGCCTGTGATCCGAACGTGGATAGCTACCGTTGATGAAATAAATCACGTATTGACCAAACCTTTTCCGGGACGAAACCACAGCAACTCATTCGGTTCTATCAACAGTAGAGCAGGTTGAGCAACCCTCAGACACTTTGGGCGGGAGTCCCAAATAGTAATCTTTGCATGGACAGATGAAGTTTTGCTGTTCTCTCCGACCAGTCATATCATATCCCGGGGTACCCTTCACTCTTGTAGCGTAGATGGAACATCGCCCTCACCGCAAGACCATCTGAGCAGCGTTCTTAATACCCCTTTACAGTACATATTTAGTAAAGGGCTAGCGATAACTGAGGTCATTCGTAAGTCTTTTCCTGTGTTTTGTAAGGTATTCGTAAGCTGTGGCGTAAGCTATGTGAGGCAGACATGTTTTCGTAAGCGATTCGTAAGCAATATTCATGTCCTCCAATTCTTTCCGTAAGCGAATCGTAAGCTAATCTTGTCCCAAACCCTATCCGTAAGTAAAATGTTGGAAAACGCTACCGTAAGCCGAATCGTAAGCAATTAGTTATCGCCTTGAAATCAAAGAAGGATTTTGAACACCGCTCATCTAGAAACAAACAGTGAAATTATCTAGACAGCTCCCAGGGATGGAACCTAAAGGGCTATCCTCTTAGATCATCCCTGTTTCAGTTGACCATTTAACTTGAAGTTGACCATTGAACCAGTCAACTTTGATAGTTGACCATTGAACCCCAGGGCTTTGTGCGGTTCACCATTGAACTTCCCGCGAAGCCCACGTCAGCTGCAAGGGTTTTCGCTCTTGTGAGGCAGATGCAACACCATAGCCATAGCATCAGAGGCGCAGCGCAAAGCACCACCATGCGTAGCCAAAGCAGGTAAGACGGGTGGTGAAGCTCCCCAAAAAAACAAGCAACACTACGGTGCTGGTGGACTTAGCCATCCCATTACGCTAATCCAAGTCATGGTTATTTATCAGAATTGATTCTGTTTTGTGAATTGCGAGATGTTGTTGTTGTTGTTTTTTTTAATGGATGCACATGTATCTCACTTGTTGGTTGAAAATTAATCACCCCTTACGCCGCCAATGATACCCGTAGCGCGACCGCACAGACTGCTTCATTCATATAAACAACAATAGCGAACAGGTCAAACAAGTCAGTGTACAGGCTGACCAATTAGACTGTTTGTAATGAATTAAAATGAACTACAGTACTCTCTCTTTCAGCAGCAACCTTTCAATTGACTACAAACAAACAGTTGATGATCAACAAGGCAGACACGCATTAAAGATTTGCTCAATCTGTTTGGAACGAATTGATCACAACGTAATGCCGTTCAGTTCAGTCGGATTTGCTGGTCGATAGATCCTTTCTACCTCCATTTTTTTCTACAGTAGTCATACTATTAAATTCGCTCCCAAACATGAAGGCATTTGTTTTAGTCAATTGACCATTGTATCACAATCCTCCAACATTGTTATTAACATTGTTAACAATCAATGCATAAACACTGGTTTGATCGTAACTGATGATCCGGTCATGATTGTGTATATCCATCATCAATCATTGAACTTTAGCAGTGCTTTCCAGCATTCTGACCCACCACTTTTGATTCTCAACAATTATGAAGCATTTGGACTGATCATGAATTAGTCATCAGTCGACCATCATTAATCACTATTGTTACGCACGATTCCCATATTATCCATCATGGCAAACTATATAGTCTATTACTTCGTCCATTGTCCCACATTATTTTCACCACCGTAATTAACCACCACTAATTGTGTTGAACCCATGATTACCATAAGTAATGTTCACAGTAGTCAGCCATCACTAACAATCAATCACCAGACTGCGTCACCATCACTCCAACCCTTCAACCATCATTTGACATGAACTTAATTGTTTGAACCAGCATCAACAACCATTAACCACGATTGTTTCAAGAATCATGAACCACCAAAGACTTATTCAACCACAATTTGTTGAACCTTGTTTCACCGTTGTTCACCACCATTGACCGACTGGGCCTGTTCCCTTGGCTCAACAGGATTTGGACTTTGTGATCCTCCTTCGCAAGGCAGCTGTTCCTTGCGCGCGCTGCCCGGGGCGTTCCAACGTACCGTTGATCCATGTCTCAAATTCGCAGCTCAACGGCACCGAAAGTTTGCAATTTTTGGGTGGATTCATGGGGATATATCTAGTTTGCTTCTATTTCTCTTTGATTCAGAATAAACAAAAACATTTGTTTGCTTGGATTCCATCATGCAGCCAATGGTTGCATTTGGAATTAATGAATGCGGACTAAAGTGTTTAATGCCAACATTTTGAAGTTTTGGTCAGAACACACGCAAAACTTATGGCACAAAACATAATATGTCATTTGATAAAACTATATAAAACTAGTATGGGCATAGTCAGCCGTGACAAGTTTGATAGCTAGAGCCTGCTGAAGATGCTACCAGCAAGCCCATTTCTGTTGGAGTAAGCTCCATGCACACAGCCAGACAGATCTGTAGATAAAGATAGCAGTTTATCAACTTCTTGTCGGGGATGGGTGTCCAGTTTGACTAGATTAATTTGTTTATCCATATTGGGCGAACCACCCAGATTCGAAGCAAAAACACGCCACATATCCGTAGTTGAGCCAGGCATACCTTGTGTGCTTCCATCTGTCCTGCTCCACCATGATCAACCCCTGCCAACGGTTGGATCTACCACTACTTCCATTCCTGAAACCGCCCCACTGTCACCACGGCCGTTTCCGCCATCAGCTTCGAATTTGGCGCTGTCGCACTATTTTGTTGCTGCCTGAGCGGCCCATCTCGAGGTGCCTGGGCTCGGTTGGTTGTGAGGTTATGAAGGCCTCAAGACCCGCGACGACCCGCACAATAAACGTTGCCTTTGGTAAAGTCCTTAGATTGTGATATTGCTTTAGAGCCAAGAAGGCCAAGAAGTGCCTTTTGCATTTGACAAAAACATGTTTGTTGAACCCTTCCCGGATGATTAATTAATGTTAATGATATTTCATGTAAGTGTTGCTTTGTTGGTGTGTGGGATATCACGAAAGGAATCACCTCCTCAAAGTCCTTGGTTGCCGCGTGGGTCGACGTATCAATATAGAACTACATATTTTCCAACCAAGAGGGAAACACCACGGTGTTTTCATTCAGGGCATAGTATGTCAATGCGTGGAGGGACTGCCAGCCATCTAAAAGTGATTCTGTTTGGGATTGCTCGTTTGACCAGGTCGGAATGTTCAAGCATGTTGCAACTGCCAAGTCGGTAAAATGCGTTCAATTCGTCGCCACTTTACTTCGCATACAAGTCGATGTCATCATTAGTATGTTGATTGAGATCTATTGAGAAGCAACAAGTCATGAAGTCTTCTGAAGAAGGCGACCACTGGTGGGATAGTCAGCAAAAGTGTAGTCTGGAACCCTTGCTGTGAGTCACCATCCTTCGCCAAGTCGGGCCTCAGGGCACGTCGTCTTCAAGCCGCGGAAGCGGACCATGTGCTGTGCTTCGGAAGCGGCGAGCCGAAGGACCTGAAGTAGCAGCCAGTTCGGATGTTGGTTACTTAGTGGGTCACCATGGTTAGTTGACTGAACAAATAGTTGGTGAACTAACCATGGCTATTAGTAGGTGAACTAGTATTATTAACAAATGGTTGGTGATTAACCTACTAGTATAAAACAAATGATCATTACTGGCTGGTGCTTTGAAGCATTAGGTTGACTTGGCGGGTCACCACAGCCAGTTCACCGATTCAGACATTGGTCAACTTACTTGGTTGAAAGTATTAGTCAATCCACTTGGTGAGTAACCATGTTTAAATGATAGTTAAGTTAGATGTTTGAAACATTAGACAAATTATTTGGTGAGCTACCAGTTACATGGTGTTGAAACAACTTGTTATTTCCGCACTATTAAAGTGCTTGGTTAGTTGACTGATTTTTTCAAAAGGGTTGAAACCATCAACCAGAATAGGTGGTAAAACCCCAGTGACTCAACAGCCATGGTTTGTAACCACTTACTAAGTGGGATGATCCTCCAAGTACTCATCGCTGATAACCACAGTGGTTGGTTGAAGTTGCTAAAAGATCAAGTATAAATCATGACAGTTGATGATGGTTATTGTCATTGCTGTTAATTATGGGCTGGTTGTGGTCAAATATGACTGCCTGCAGTTGTAAGGATGGCTGGTACTGCTTGGTGAATGACGGCAAAATATGACGAGTGACCAGTCCTTGTTGTCCTGACTATAAGAATTCTGTATTCCAGACCTTTCTAGTGTGTTCGGCAGAGTTGTAACTAGCCATATCAGTGATCAAAAGTACTTCAAAGAGCGACACCCAGACACATACGAACCGTTTAGCTTCAGCTCCTAGGTAGAGGTACAGGAACAGCACAATTCAGACTTTTGATGGAATAGACCGAAGTCATTCAAGGAGTCCTGGGTTACATATGTTTGTCAAAGGACAGTAGAACCAACAAGGGGTGGGAGTCCAGCGAATGAACATGTGGTTACAAGTGGATCAAAATCGAAAGACGATATGACACGACCAATGATCGATTGCGATTGCTGTTTGTTTTTTGCAAGCGGCATGTGTAGAATTCGAAATGTGTAGAAGACCTGATCCTCTCTATATGTGTACAAGACATGTTTATTGACGCATGAATATTGAATCACATTGAATTACATGTGCACATGAACAGTCCATGTAGTTTTTGTATGTGTACCTGTATTAACTAAAATCATCTATCAATAAGCCTGGCCTTTGGATAAGATGTTTTCGACTGCTCACGAACGAAACAGTTTGGCGATCACCAACAACATCAACAATGTTATGAACAAACCGCAAACAGCAAGCAGCAGCCAATAACAAGAGCAACAACGGCGACGGCGACAACAACCAAGAACCAGCAACAAACAGCATTCACACCACAAACCACAACCGACAACAAAACAACCAGAGCACCAGCACCATCAACACCGACAGCAACAACACAGGAAGGAAGATAGTTGCCAATTTTTGCCGCAACAAGGCGGGAAGTCATTGATGACAATAATTACCGAAGGTTGGGATGTGACATTTTGTTTTCATGGTCAAGAAAATTGCTGTTTGTAGTTTCCTCACTGGTGGACTCACAAATATCATCAAACATCCAGCTTTCTTCAAGAGTGATTGCGTCATTTTGTGGAAACCTCTATATTTACAATGGCATGCTAATATGTGTTCATATGTTTTCCACATTTACATGCGTTTAAGTCATGTTTTGAGATATGCACCAGGTTCAAATTAGCAGAAATACAATTTCTGCAGAAAATGTCCTTTGCATCTCACTGTCGTCATAATGATTGCGCGTCGTCCTTTTGATACCTGAGCCTGCCAACCAGCCACCATGGTGAAATGAGAGTTGGATCAGCCATATAACATGGACCTTTAATGATATATCCCATTGACCCATCGATATCATCATATTCCATCATATGATATCATGATATCCTGTAGCCTGTAATGACTTCTAGGGTACCCATGCTTGTACCCATGGCTTTGAGCGGCTGGTCGGG
>VSDK01008122.1:148586-177917 GCA_009767595.1 Symbiodinium kawagutii | reverse complement strand
AGCTGCGCTACCCATGATTCGACTGGACACTACTGCGCTGGAGCTGGCTGCGGAGATCTGGGAGGAGCTGCCAGGGACAGTTGCACAAGGGACCGGTGCCCCAAGGTGTTGGTGAGCATAATTCACTAGGGTAACAGGCAAATAGTACGTAGATTTAACTACAGTATGGCGCCGCAAACTCTTCACTGGGGGGCATGGGCCCTTGCAGGATTCATCATCTCAATGGTTGAGATACAAATTTCATCCGGTAAATCAGTTTCTACCATGAATGCATCCCTGCAAGGATGGGCAATTAGACCGTTTGATTCGCCATACATCCTTGCCGTATGTATATTTGCCAGCCATGGCAAGGAAAGGTGTGCAAACCACATGCAAGGATGTAATGGTTGAAGTACTTGCTTTTGACATTGCATCTATTTATACACGTAGATATACACTGCAAGGATCCATAAGAGATGCATATCTACAATAATGGCATATCATATGTGTGTTATTCACACGGACTTGTATTGTGTTTCAGTATTTTGTCCTTTATATATTTATATATTTAAAGACAGGCATGGAGACTTAATATGTTTTCTTGGAATTCATTGCACATACATATACACACATGTATCCTTGTTTATTCATATAAATATATATCTATATATACATATATTTACATTTATATTTATGTGTTATTTAGTTTACTTAAATACATTTATATTCTGATGTATAGACAGATGTGTATTTATAGTCTATTTTCATATGTGGTCACCGTCCCCAATTGGACCTACCGCGCATGTCCATTCAGTGAAATTGATAGCACATAATTTTGACCTGTGTGATATAGAATTTCAAACAACATACAAATGACGTCAAATACCATGAAGGAAAAGCGTTCTGCACAAAACAATGCAATCACAATGAAATGTAGATGGAGCTGAAACTTGCACTTTTCAAGACAGTTGTTTGCATGGTATTATGTATTGTCATCTTCTTTGAACTTGCAGAAACATTGTGAAATTCATGTAAATACCTTGATTTTGCATCCTTGTCACAGAAACCATGAAGACGCTAAGCAACATTGGAAGTTTAGCCCAAAATGTAAAGTAGAGCAAACCTGCGCAAGTCTTGGGCGATCCTTTTTCCAATCGAAGACCTCTGGAGAATAGGCTTGTTAGGCTTTCTCATTCTTCTTGGGCGTTTTTCAGAACATTCAAACAAAAAACATTGAGACAACTTCAACAAACTTTGAAGAGAAAAAAGTTTTTTCGGCAACTCTTGGTTATATTGCATCACAATTCTTGACCAATATATTTTGACATGTGGAGATGGAAGGATTGGTGCTGCGGGCGAATCCGGACATGTTACTTTGTTGAGTTGTGGTTTTCGATCCTTGCTATTTGAGAACGCTATGGTACTGCCAGGTGCCGCAACCTGCCCAGTTCCAAGCTTTATTCTCAGTACATTTGCCCCTTTTCCAAAATTTGACCCATGGTAGCACTCAGTGCCATTTCGATTTGATGCGGTTTGTGGTTACCATGTTTAGCTTCTCCTATTCTAATGCTTGTCATTGGCAGAGCTACATGATATGATCGGGCGAGGCGCGGTCTTCAGAATCACAACCATTTCAACCGATTGTGATCAACGATGATCGAATTCTTTTGTCAAAATCATTTCAAGAAGTTTGTTCTCGGTCATAG
Source organism: Symbiodinium kawagutii (assembly GCA_009767595.1). Lineage (NCBI taxonomy): Eukaryota > Dinophyceae > Suessiales > Symbiodiniaceae > Symbiodinium > Symbiodinium kawagutii. Next base: position 176,232 of record VSDK01008122.1, on the reverse strand, counting down.
AGAATTGCTGCTTGATGATCAAGAATGTGCCTGAGCTTGCGCGTTCAATTTTAGATTTTTCTGTGTATTTGTTGATTGACCAGACATTGTCCAAAGCCAGCAAAAACAATGCTATGGCCATTCCCTGCGGAAGGTCCAAGACACAGCCGGCACGTTTACGTTTGTTAATGCATTTTTTCCTGAAGGGTAAAAAAAATGTACAAAATCATCGTTGAAACCATTACAACCAAGCGTTTTTCCAAACGAGGAAGGAGCTAGCGTTAGACTCAGCAGACTCCATTTTCGTCGATGTATTTTCAGTGCCTTTTGTTCAAACGCGATCGAATTTTACATTTCGCTACCAGTCTCTACTGAGCCAGGCGCCCGGAAGCAAACCTGGACACGTTTTTATCTTCTTCCGCTTTGTGAACTTATCACCATCTGTTACGATCCAATTTGAGATTTTGCTGCCAGTCTCTATTGAACCAACGGCACCTGCGAGCAAACCCGGACATGGTTTTTCGTCCTTCTGCCGCTTTGTGCATTTTTGCCCCGTCTGTTTGAATTATTTGGGTTGCCAGGCGTAGACAGCTCTGCAAGCGTTAGTTTCTTTTTGTGTCAATTGTTTGAAATATTTTGGTGCATTCATTGAATGAATCGTTTGGATGTCAACAAGAATTTTATAGTCTTTCCAGTCTCGGTGGCAACTGCTGCGGGCAAACCAGGACATGTTACTTTGTTGAGTTGTGGTTTTCGATCCTTGCTATTTGAGAACGCTATGGTACTGCCAGGTGCCGCAACCTGCCCAGTTCCAAGCTTTATTCTCAGTACATTTGCCCCTTTTCCAAAATCTGACCCATGGTCAAAACTTGTCGCAATATTCCCTATTTTTCTTTTTGCGGTTGTTCATGTCATCAGTTTCGTTTTCAGCGTTTCCCAGATTTGCAGCCTTCTTTTCATTCTACGTGGAAAACGAATCACTTTACTTCGTGTGATCCCCACCATCACACGAAAATCTGACGCAGGTCTATCTGGCATAGCTTTTGACATTCTTTCTGGAATAGCTTCTGGCATTCTATCTGTTATAGTTTTTGGCATTGTATCTGGCACAACTTTTGGCATCCTATCTGGCATAGCTTATGGCAATCTATCTGGCAGAGTTTTTGGCGTTGTATCTGGCAAAGCTTTTGGCATTGTATCTCGCGTAGCTTCTGACATTCTATTTTGGCATTGTATCTGACATAGCTTCTGGCATTGCTTTTTGGCATTGTATCTGGCATAGCTTTTGGCATTCTATCTGGCATAGCTTCCGGCATTGTATCTGGCATAGCTTCTGGCATTCTATCTGGCAGAGTTTTTGGCATTGTATCTGGCATAGCTTTTGGCATTCTATCTGGCATAGGTTTTGGCATTGTATCTGGCATAGCTTTTGGCATTGTATCTGGCATAGCTTTTGGCGTTCTATCTGGCATAGTTTTTTGGCACTCTATCTTGCGTAGCTTTTGGCATTCTATCTGGCATAGCTTCTGGCATTGTATCTGGCATAGCTTTTTGGCATTTTATTCGGCGTAGCTTTTGGCGTTCTATCTGGCATAGCTTTTGGCATTGTATCTGGCATAGCTTTTGGCATTGTATCTGGCAGAGTTTTTGGCATTGTATCTGGCATAGCTTTTGGTATTGTATCTGACATAGTTTTTGGCATTTTATTTGGCATAGCTTTTGGCATTCTATCTGGCATAGCTTTTGGCAGGGGCGTTGGGGTCCGGCAGGGAACACTGGGCGTGGATGGTCGTGGTTGAGGTCCGGCAGGGAATGGTCGTGGTTGAGGTCTGGCAAGAAACTGGGCATGGATGGTCGTGGTGGAGGTCTGGCACGTGGATGGTCGTGGTTGAGATCATCCTTAAAACAGCTTTGTTTCGATCGTGAATTTTCTTGGGGTCATGTCCATCTAGCTTTGTGATTTGGCAAATTTAGATCGCCGGAAGAGCAACGAGGGTGTCAACCATCGATTGATCATGAACTGAGATTGAGGCATCGGACCGATAGCCACCCCGGGCGCCTCGTCTAAGGTTGCCGGGGACTGGCCGCGGCATGCCCACTATGCCTCAGGCGTCGGAAGAGCAACGAAGGGGGAGCAGTGGAGTTGATAAGGAGGAAATAAGGGCTTTAACCAACTCCGGTGATGGCAACTGCAGGTAGCAGTTATAACAAGTATAAGGGGCAATAAATTGAGAAATAGCTTGCTAATAGTCATAATTAGTGGTCATAACCTGTATGATCAATTATATAGTAGGAGATATACCACCAATAGTAGGGGATATACCAAGTATTTGATCCAACTATTGTTGATGCTGTTGTTGAGAACGAGGAACTAATGGCTACATAGCAGTGATAATGATGGTTTGAAATGGTTAATATCAGTTAGTTGTACCAAACTCACAACCACTATCTATTAGTACTCGCAAATGAGTGCTGGCAATGAATATAGTTATTCTTTCTCAAGATCAACAGTCGGACGTTTGTTTGGTTTGCTATGGGTTGGGTTCATAGTTTTTCGCACCGCTTCATATAGTGGTTTGCCTTATAGATTTTGTCGCACCCAGGGCCCAGGCAATTCAATAGCGGCCAAAACTGAATAATTACAAAGGCTTGGCTTGCTTTTGAGATTCGGTGTGGTAATCCTCTCAGGAATTATTTAACACAATTCGACTTGTGATGATTTCAAGTCATACTATCAACCAATATCAACCCGTCAATTGTAAACCGTTGATTATTTAACGCAACGTAACTGGAGTTTGGATCACGCCTGGAGTTGCTGGCTGGAGGCCCGCTTTTTGCCACGCGCATTCACTGTGCCGCTTTCAACAGTTCATTGGCAGTCAAAAGTGTTTGAGTGAATGTACCGCAGATGACCAACTAATTAGTACCCAATTGATATTCAGCCTAGTCAGGTTGTGGTGAATAACCAGACTAGTTATGAGAAACCGTGTCATGACAGATGCAGCTGCTTTTTTCTTCAACAATCATACATTTGCCAGCCAACAAAGATTGCTGTTGCTTGCTTGATCTATTTTGATCCCGACTTGTCAATTCGATCATTCGATCACCGCTCCAATTTCCTTTTGTTTTCTCTCGTTTGCCATGCTAGCCTTCATTGCCCCATGGCCGAGGTCTTGAGAGCCAATTTGAAGTGGGTAGCCGCCATCGTCCGGGACACAGGAAAGCATAGCAAATTTGGTTTGCCTCTTACCCCGCAAAAGAGGTTGAACTGACTACCTGTGGCATACCACAGCCACCAGGATCCATGACATCCCATTTGAAGATGATTGAAGCCGTGGTGTTTGCGTATGTTTGCGCTTAATTTCCTCAGGAGGGCGGGCGCCAACACCGAAAGGATCTAAAACGCATCGAACAAGACCCAAACCAGCACCAAAAAGGATGCGTAGGAGTTGCAAATATCTCCCAAAACCTAGACACCTATTCTGAAGACGCCTCATCCCTTGCTATTTGTTGCTAACCCTTGTTTCTATCATGCGTTTACTTGCAGGAACAGCCAGGAACAATGAACAACCATCGGTTTTGAAGCGGGGCACAAAATTGTTCTGAAGGTTTTTGACCCTTGGAAACCCCTCTAAATCATCGTTTCTTAGGAGTAACAACCCGCCTCTTGCCTAGGATGCTTTTCCTTTTCCCAGGCCAAGGCTGGAATTGGAGGATCTGCGGACTGTGGTTTCCGTGCCTCTTGGTGTTGCTGGTTTTGATTTCTTTGTCACTCTTTACCAACTCACGGTTGCCTTCTTTATAGTTAATTAGCCCTCATCAATCACGATCACTCACCATTGTTATTGACAACCGCTGAGCATTCTTCACAACCAGCAGCCGTCAGTGACCACAAGCCATCAAGAGTGTTTCCAACCATTGGCCGCAAGCAAGAATGGTCAATCAACCATCAAACATTGGTAGACCTGTGATAGATCACAACTACAACAATCATCATCATCGTTGTTATTTTTATCACCATCATCATCATCATCACCATCATCATCATCATCATCACCATCATCATCATCATCACCATCATCATCATCATCACCATCATCATCATCACCATCACCATCATCATCATCATCATCATCATCATCATCATCATCATCACCTGAGCTCCAGATCAGGCCCCAAGACTCCAAATCTAAGCTGCTGTGGCTCCGTTCTCAGCTGCAGATAATGAAATTCACAACGCTAGGTTTACAAGGGCGTCTATGGTTCATTGATGGTTGACTCATGGTTCTTAGCTGTAGGGGCCAGCAATCTAAATTTTCATCAGTATTTGATTCTTGCATAGGCTTGGTTGCTCCTACCTTCAAGGTCGGTCATCGAGAAGTTGGTGCAGAGGACAAGGACCGAAGCCAGATCATGTCAGTCAGAGTCACATAATCGCGGCGCGCAAGCATTTGCAGGATTTCCCTTGAAGAAGCGTTGCGATTGCTGGAGGAGGTTGGAGGGTCAAGAAAGGTGGGGTTCACGGGTTGCTGGATATCGGTATTGAAACCTAGGTTGTCATTGCTGGAAAGTAGGGAGGCCATGAATTTTCGTATACTTCTATAGTCTTTCATATATGGATAGGTTTGGCGCTCTTCTTTTGCAAAGACGCCAGTATGGAGCATGTTTGTTGAATCTGACTTCAACAAAATGGCATTGATTGATAGCGCTTCGGCAATTGCTTGCTGAATGATGCAATCATATGCAATTATCTCATGTTATTTTCGTGCTGAATCTTGAAAACAATTTTCAATCTCCCCGGCGGTTTTCTCGGAATGTTCTTTAAACATTCAAGCCAAAGGCTTTTCCAAGACATCTTCCAAGATTCGTGAATCTTCCCGGCAGTTTTCTCCTACTGTTCTTTCAACGCTCAAGCCAATGTCTTTTCCAAGGCATCCTCCGAGATTCTTGAATCTCCCCGGCGGTTTTCTCCTAATGTTCTGTCACCGCTCAAGCCAATGGCTTTTCCCAGGCGTCTTCCAAGATTCTTGAATCTTCCCGGCGGTTTTCTCCCAATGTTGTTTCAACGCTCAAGCCAATGGCTTTTCCCAGGCGTCTTCCAAAATTCTTGAACCTTCCGGGCGGTCTTCTCCCAATGTTCTGTCAACGCTCAAGCCAATGGCTTTTCCCAGGCGTCTTCCAAGATTCTTGAATCTTCCCGGCGGGTTTCTCCTAATGTTCTTTCAACGCTCAAGCCAATGGCTTTTCCCAGGCGTCTTCCAAGATTCTTGAATCTTCCCGGCGGTTTTCTCCCAATGTTCTTTCAACGCTCAAGCCAATGGCTTTTCCCAGGCATCCTCCGAGATTCTTGAGTCTTCCCGGCGGCTTTCTCCTATAGTGTTCTTTCAACGCTCAAGCCAATGGCTTTTCCAATGCATCCTCCAAGATTCTTGAATCTTCCGGGCGGTCTTCTCCCAATGTTCTGTCAACGCTCAAGCCAATGGCTTTTCCCAGGCGTCTTCCAAGATTCTTGAATCTTCCCGGCGGTTTTCTCCTAATGTTCTTTCAACGCTCAAGCCAATGGCTTTTCCCAGGCGTCTTCCAAGATTCTTGAATCTTCCCGGCGGTTTTCTCCTACTGTTCTTTCAACGCTCAAGCCAATGGCTTTTCCAATGCATCCTCCAAGATTCTTGAATCTTCCGGGCGGTTTTCTCCTAATGTTCTGTCAACGCTCAAGCCAATGGCTTTTCCAAGACATCTTCCAAAATTCTTGAATCTTCCCGGCGGTTTTCTCCAAATGTTCTTGCAGCACTCAAGCCAACGGCTTTCCAAGACATCTTCCAAGATTCTTGAATCTTCCCGGCGGTTTTCTCCTGCTGTTCTTTCAGCACTCAGGCCAATGGCTTTTCCAAGACATCTTCCAAGATGCTTGAATCTTCCTGGCGGTTTTCTCCTGCTGTTCTTTCAACGCTCAAGCCAATGGCTTTGTCAAGACGTCTTCCAAGATTCTTGAAACTTCCCGGCGATTTTCTGTTCATGTTCTTTTAACATTCAAGCCAATGTCTTTTCCAAGGCATCTTCCGAGATTCTTGAATCTGCCCGGCGGTTTTCTCCTAATGTTCTTTCAGCGCTCAAGCCAATGGCTTTTCCAAGGCATCTTCCAAGATGCTTGAACTTTCTCGGCGGTTTTCTCCTAATGCTCATGATCTTCCAAGAACGATTCACATGACGTTGGCTTCAGCTTCCGAGGACACCTTGTTGGAACTAAAGTAGCGAAAGAATTTCAGAGCAACCTGTAGAAGCAACGCGATGCGACCCAAACCCTCTGAGATCTTGTTTTCATTAACCAGCGGTCAGCCTGTATTACCCGGACTTGTCTCGAAACTCATGGGCACATGATCCTGATTTGACCATTCCGGTTTGGGATCAATCCAGTTGGTGCTGATGTCAACCGGCGAATGTCAGGAAAAAGAATCACAACAATTCAGGGAAAATTGGCGGGCTATATGATCTAGAGCAAGGAACGCGATACATGGACATCATAAAACCGCACGATGTCACGAGTATTTTTTGAATCTCTTGGCCCATCTGCGCGAAATCTTTTGTGGCGCGGTGGTTCTTTGGGGTCTCGTTTCCTCAAGACTACCCTACTTGAACTATTTCAAATTTGCAAATTTAGGAAGGTCCATGTGGGGACAGTGAACGTATATATTATGCATTTAATTTTTGGACATGTATATTTCCGAATCTAGGCGCATGGACTTCATGCAGCTTTTTCCATGAGCATGATGATCATTGGCGGTCGCCGTGGACGATCCTAGCATGGTTTTGGCCGGCTCCTTTTGCCCAAGGATCCCCGAGCTTCCAAAAAAAACTTGCGGGACATGCCGCTGCACATCATCAATGCGCAACGGGAGAGGTACGCCGGCGACAGTGCAGACAATTCAAGCCTAAACGAGACACATATATGGTACGTAAATGAATGTAAATGAAACATATCCTTTACGAATCGAACAAAGCAATGGACAATAGTGGCACTTCACTATTTCAGTAGCCGATTTCCCATGAAACCTGTTTGGTTGTCCTATTGACCCATTTGTTGTGAAACTGTTGTCGCGGCAGCTCAAATTTGGGCGATGGGCTGCGCAATAATAATTTAATATGGCCGCGCTGGGCATGAAACTTTTGAAGTCGCAGTTTGCGTTCCCAACTTGATTGTTTAGCAGATGGATATAGCGATGGCCGCGGATTTTGTGCAGGGTTGGTTCGGCATCGTTTTTACTAATGATAGTGGGGCATACTTATTTTCAAATATATATATACACATATAGATATTTATATATTTAATTATTTGTTGATATATTTATGATATATATACACATATAGATATTTTTTTATTTGTAGATATATTTATGATATATATACACATATATATATTTATTTATCTATCTAATTTTTGATTTTTAAATTCATATAGATATATTTATGTATATATATTTATATATATACAAATATATTTATATATTTAAATTTAAATATATATATATATATATAAATTTATATTTATATATTTAATTTATATATATACACATATATATATATTTATAGACTGATATATATACAAAGATATTCTTTTTGTAGTGCTACGGATAGCTCTTTTGTGGCGTTGGCTTGTTACTTGACCCACATTCAGAGGCTCTTGGTTCGTTCATGGGGCTGTCACTCTCACCCAGGTTTTTCTTCTCACAGATGATTTTCAGGGGGATTCACGAGAAAACAACGCTGGAAGGCCAAAAAATCAAGAACCCATTTGGCTGAACGATTTGGAGGACAACATGACCAACGCACATAAAAATTCATCAAATTTTCAATGAGGATTCCCAGCTCAGGTGGCGTTATCAGTGTGAGATGTTTTTTTGCCCAAATTTTTGGACATCTCAGCAAGAAAACTTTTGAAAACTAATCATGATATCCAAAAAATGATGATACTAATGTGCCTGAAAAATTAAAAAAAAACACAAATACAAACTTAATCGATGGTTTCAAACTGGAGATTTCGAGATTGAAAGTGCCGGTTGTCAGCCAAAATTCTCAACAATGGCTGGGGACCTCAGCTACGAGGCAAATGGACGACTTGCAGCGACTTCTCCAAAAACTTCAATACTTGCCCCGACCTCGGCCGGGTCGACCCCACTCAACTGGGAAATTGAAAGCAGCACTTAGCCTCCAGGACTTTCTTCACAAAATATTGGTGTTTCGGGTACCCGGAAATGGTTGGTTTACTCTTGAAAACTATGTTAGCAATGGATGATTTCGGGGTACCCCTTTGGCTTGAGAAACCACCATATGAGTTGCATTGGAGAATTTATTGGCAACCAAAACTATCAATTTGGAAACCGTTCTGCCGTGAACGTTGAGGTTGTTTATTGCAAATCATTTGTGTTGTCGAGGCTAAACCTTTGTCGATTGGGCGTTGTGAAGGATCCCATGAATTGGCATAAAAAATGAACAAACTACGCCCTAACCATGGGCTGAACTTCTTGCCGCAGATGTTTTTTTTGGGATGGAACACTGGAAAAATGTGATTACACAAGGCTCCATTTGGTCCCACCATGTAGAATGGATAGTTGAAACATGTTCGTTGGATCGCCAAGAACCAACTGCCAACCGGATTGTATAGATGAATTGTTTGACCAATGGCCAACGCTATGTTTGGTTGTGTTCCTATCGTTATTTTTCTGGTAGATGCGGGCCACTTGGGGAATCAGTAAGACAGCTGCAGCGTTCACGTCCAAAGGATCCCCGTGTACCCAAGCAACTAATCCACTTATACTGGCCCGCCGCTTTGTCACTTGGGTGATTGATTCCATAAATTACAGTCAACCTTGGTTTCAATTTTTCATCAACACATTTGAACTATTGTACCAATGCAAAGAGGTTCTTTCACATTCCAACAAACCATTTTTGAAGAATCAGCTCCCAACCAGAAAATTATTATGGATATTTTTCAATTTTCGATCTATTTTTGAAAAAAATATGACCCCTACGTTAAGCAGCGGTTAGCCAACCGTTGTAAGCACTTGCTTGTAACCAAGCTCTCCATTCTTTGATCCAGGCCGGAGCCACCACAACAAGGTGAATCGGGGGCGCCATGGAAATCAGGAGCAAGGTCAAAGATCGCTTCATGGTGAATAGTGGTCCAATGTGGCTAATAGTGGCACAAGTGGTTTATAGTAGTCAGCAGTAGCCAATAGTGCCACAATTGGTTCATAGTGGTTCATTGTGGTTGACAGTGGTTGATAGATGTTGATAGTGGTTAATACTTTAATGGTGGTAGTATTTTTTGGATAGTACCTCAGAGTGGCCATGGTTCTTCAATAGTTACTAGTGATACTGGTAATAGTTTATAGTGGTTAATTATCAGATCAGATGAACTATCATCATGATGGTAATTATCAGATCAGATGAACTATCATCATGATGGAAATGATTGATCATCACAATCGCATCACATTTTTTCAGCGCTGGTTAGTAATGATAGGGGGTACAGCGGTCAATCTTGGCCAGTAGTGCATGATTTCCTTAGACACACCTCTCCTTAACAACCAAACAGGTGGCTGGTTTTTGTCCTACCTTTCTCAGGTTGCAATTTTGGTGAGCCCCAACGCACTGGCTGAGAGATCCAAATGGCTGTAGTGATTGATAGCTCCACGTTGACATGTTTGCAGCGGTTGAAGCAACACGCGAGGCGTGATGATAGCGTCGCTGGCCAAGTTCTTCCACGTCAACCAGTGGGGGCACCCAGGGATCAAATTGGTGCGATCTCGGTGGTCGCGCGCATCCCGATCCAATGTGGGCGTGGTACATGAAGTATTCATCAGAGCATCAGGAAACTATTTGCCAGGCACAGCATGATGCACAAGTATCTCGGGTTGTATCAAATTGTATCCGCCACAAATCCGTTGGTTCCCACTGGCACACCTTTGTCGTCGTCCCGGTTCTATCACATAGTGTCTCAAAAACTTGCTGTACCTCTAGCATGCTGTTCACCAATGTGAGGTACGGAGTTGTGACCCGCAGTCATTTCACAAACCTGTTCAGGTCGTGATAAACAATTGGGCCCTAAAGATGCGCTTGTCAGGGGGATCCACTAATTTTGAGCAGCATGAGTCACTCGTGTTTTTTGGAAACTATTCCAATTGCAACTTGGTTGGTAGTCTGTGACTGAAAGTATGGTTTAAAGCTCATGTCCCGAAGCAATGACGCTGAATGGGACTAATCGCGGGTGCTTGAGATTCAAATCGAATGCGAATCGAGTTTAAAAAACAGGTTTCAGCAACTTATTTTTGATATGGGCATGTTGCAAAGTAGGACTACTGGCAAAAAGTGGTTGTTTCCTGAATCTTTGGGGTGGTGGTTGCGGCAATGCATTCCAAAGTCATGTTTTTTTCTTGTGTTCCGAATTTCAACTGTCAGTTGTCAGCCATAGAGACTGGTGCCATCCAGCTGTGCAGTGATTGATAAATTATTTCCACTTTAGTTGCCGTACATTTGCATGATAAACCCAACAGTTATATATATATATATGTACATAAATATTTCCACAACAGATATTTCCACTACTGGTAAATCAGTGATTTCCACATTATTTCCACCATAGTATTCTACAGTTACCGTAAGGGTGGCTCTCCCATCGACCCTGCCGTCCCGGTCCAAGCCATTTGTTGCTCTCCCATCGACACTGCCGTCCACGGGCTGCAAGACCTGGCCCCAGTAATTTGTCGTCAGGAGTTTGTAGGGCTTAGACGACTTGGAGTTTTCATCGTGGTGGGTTGTAGGATTAATCATATCACTTGGCTTAATCCATAAAATCGTGAGGTTATCCCCTCAAGTTGTAGGGTTTTGGGATTTCATCGTGGTGGGGTGTAGGGTTTGATGCTTAGAGCTTTGGTTTGTCAACCTAAAAGCTTCCAAACAAACACTGCGCACACGCCAAGGTTGGGCAGCAATGCCAGGGTTGCTGTATTTCGTTCTACTACACTCGCAAATACATTGGTTTGCAGTAATTCAACGGGCTATTGCACTTGTAGATTCCAGCTATATGTTGTAACAGCAATATGGACCTTGAACAGAAGTATATCTTAGATGTCATGGCATGAACCGGTGAGTGAGTACAGGAGATGTAGTTATCAATATGCTTTTGAAGGTTATTGTCATATTCATATTTTACATCAAGTATCATGTTTGTTGACAATATTATTATTGGAAAACTGTTGTTCCATTATTAACGATATATTGCAATCATCATAGATGTTTCTATACTGATGATATCATATGATGAAATGATATAACACAATTAATGACAGCATATAATAACACAATGATAACATAGAATAACATACAATCACATTATGATAATCCAATGAACTGTGAATGAAACAATAAACTTGATAATCTAGTTTATTGGATTCATCATATAGTTGTCCGTTTAATTATTGTTGTTTCAGACACATAATGTGAATTTTAAGATACACATGTATTTCTATGATGAATCATTATCTTAATCATTATATTTCATCCTAGGTTTCAACTCTAAAGGATTTTTATTTCAACTGTAATATTGTTATCTTAATCAGATTTCAAGTTTTCATTATCTTAATCATTATATTTCATCCTAGGTTTCAACTCTAAAGGATTTTTATTTCAACTGTAATATTGTTATCTTAATCAGATTTCAAGTTTTCATTATCTTAATCATTATATTTCATCCTAGGTTTCAACTCTAAAGGATTTTTATTTCAACTGTAATATTGTTATCTTAATCAGATTTCAAGTTTTCATTATCTTAATCATTATATTTCATCCTAGATTTCAGCTGTAAAGGATTATATTTTAACTGTACAGGATTCATGTCTCCCAACTGTCCGGTTGTGGTTTCATCACTGGCCGAAGGCTGGGCACCCTGACGCTGTGGCCGTTGCATCAAGCCTTGACAGAGGCACCGGGCTTCACTGCGGCGCATTAAAGGCGTTTGCCGAACTTCGCAATGGTGACTCAACCAGGGGAAAACGATGTTTTATGATTTATAAGCATAAATATTTGATATAATATTATGGAATATAGTTGGAGATCAAAACCATGTTTGGTTGCTGATAGTGGTGGAAAACGATGTTTTGATTTATGATTATATTTTTTGATAGTAAGTAATTCATGGTTGAATAAACAATGGTTGCTATGTCAACAATGATGGTTTACAAGCAGGGCAACTAATTATGTTGGAGACAACATAGATATACTTCTAGACCGGCACATAACTTTGAAGTTGTGCTCCCAAGTCGTCACAGATCTGTGCTGCTAGTCGCCTCTGGGGGATTTGTTGAAGAAAGCAGAGTGTGTTGGGTGAAGATACCACTGCTATCAAAAGCTGCGTGTGGAAACAAACAGTCACAACTTGGGTATGGGGGTTTAGTGTCAAGGGCTCGGTGAAACCTGTCATATCACCCAATTGCATGCTTTAAGGGTTTGATAGGCCATATTATTTCACAACATTCCAAAATCTAGATCATCTCTGAAAGGATCCTTTGCCAGGTATGTCCGGTATGTCCATCCATCGTGCTATCCCCAACAGGTGTTTGTATCAACACTTGCTGGTGATTGCCGTGGAGAAAAAGTCGTGCTTTGTCCACCTCCGTGATCGTTGATGAGTAGCTCTTGAAGTGTTCAGTCCTTCTATATCAATGATTGTGTATGCTAGGTACAGTCAACTAAACGCTGAAAGATATCATTGTTTTTGTTAATGTGTTTAATGCTAGACATGTATCATAAATTGTATATTGCAGCATACAATGATATGGTGTCAACTAGTCACCAACGCATGGTGCGTGTATCAAGCTATTGAGGTTGACATATCATTAGTCACCGGAGCCCATGACTTATGACTTTCGACCATGGTTGTGTAGTGGTGCCACTGCCGGTTGCAACAACCCACCGCTGTTGGAGGTCATCGCTATGACGCTATGTGTCAAATCCAAAGTATAATCATCAAACACGAACCCACTAATTACCCGCAATATCCAGTAGTTGAAGGTGATCCCGACTCAACCCACCATTTTAATCATCAAGTATTATAGTTCAAACGACCATCAATCATCATTAAGTTGGCTAACCATCATGAAGCACCAATAAACACCATAGTTATGGCTGCATACGCATCATTAATCCTCAACAACGGCCCGCTATAGTCACTCGCTGTGCGTTGCTCAGGCTTTTGCGATCCTCGCTTTGCCGGCACAAGGCTGTCTGTCGATAGTGCCTGTGATTGTCCGTGGGCTTGGAATTGTTAAAAGTAATGATTTATAATGCTTAATCAATGAATTTCATAGGTGATGATAGGGCCAATAAAATTGTTGATTACTAATGGTTGATAATGGTGATTAATAGGGGATTATCACCAACACTGATGGTTAAGCAGCTACTACATGGTGGTTTCTCAAGTTATAAGGGTACCCCCAGACCAATCATCCAGTTTATTTATCATTTATAGTAATTAACCAACCATTTTTTGGGTTCCCTATTTCTAGAAACACCCATATGTTGTGATGCTTTGAAGTGAGACATTTTGTCGGGGATATGTTGAAGAGATACCTTGGTTGATAGGTGAGTTTTATAGGGGAGACCATCCAACAGTAGGCTGGTGGATTTATATGTTGGCTAAACAGTGGTCAAGGTCGTCAAATTTGCCTTTTTGGAGAGTTCTCAAAGTTGGGCACCCTGAAAAAATAAATGGTGGCATGTTGGTGGGATCAAGCCACCAATCAGTACCCACGCTTTCGCTTGCAGAAATCCTATGGTCCCTTTGAAAATTATTAGTAATCGCCAAGAGGCACTGCCAACTTGAGCAGCTGGTCTGTCCAGAATTCAGAAACCAGGTAACCACCGAATTATTGTTTATTATGATTTATTGCCCTAAAGTTGACTAGTGTATATTTGGTTACAGCAGTTACATCTACTTGTTGCCACCAGGTCCAAGATTGTCCCACCTGCTTACATAAACCACCGTTGAGTTGTTCCCTTGTTTATTTTGATGTATCACTTTGCAGAGGATCATAGCCAGCACCGCGTCCTTGTCCGACCGCAAGGGGAGTGGCGCCCGAATCCGGGCAATTTGATCTTCATATCGTCCTGCTGGCTGAATTGACTCTTGACTGGTGATCTTCAGTCTTATGATAACAATGGCTGGAACTGACAGCCAACCTTGATGACATCCATGTCAACTTCAACCCTTGATAACCTGATTACATAGACTACGTTCAGAATTTCTTGAGTCACGAGCTAATATGGTGGTTTCTCAAGTCATAAGTGTACCCCCAGTTATCGTCTAGTGTATTTACTATGCAGAATGCGAAACTAATTATCCATTATAAAGCACTTGTAGTAATAAACCAGCCAATTTTTGAGGTCCCCTATGGCTTCAGAAACCACCATCATATGATTGGTCCATGGTTTCTTAGGGGACCCCAAAGTTATGGTTGGTTTATTGCTATAGATCTTGGCAGATTGCCAGCTGCATGTATGGGCACGGATGAGACTTCGTCCAATGCCCAGGAAGAAAGACAGAAAGAAAGAAAGAAAGAAGGCTAATGATTAAGGTAATAAACTGGATGATCCCCTAGTATGATAAACACCCATCTGGGATCATTGGAATCATTTGTTTTATTTCAAAGAAATGATGTGTAGACATTGTGTGGGATTCTGATACCTGATTTATGTCATGGTTGGGGTTGTAGGTGGTGACTTGTAGTGCAGGTGGATGCATCGTACATCCACATGATCATGCAGCAATGCATAGTACGCATACGTTCTTAAATCCAAAGCACAAACGGATGTCTACGAGAAACAGCCATCGTACCAAGCGAGTCAGTGGCAATCCTTGGCTATCCCTGTTTTGTTTCAGGTGTGGGACCTACTGGTAATTATTGGTTGATGGGGGGTATTGCTGGTTTTATAGTGAATAGTTCGTTGATCATAGTTGAATCTTCTTGAAGGTTCACTGTAGGGAATCAATTATTTGTCATGCCTACATATGGTGGTTTCTCAAAATAGGGAACCAAAAAAAGGTTGGTTTATTGCTATTAATAGATGGTTGGTATTGGATGATTTGGCGTTGGTTCTTGTACCCAATTGTGGTGTAGATTATGATTCCTGTGATGTTGGAAAACTATGTCACAGTTTCGTTTTGCCTGGTTTCTGGTGTCAACTATCCATGGCATGATCGATCTGATTTGCCGCATTCGACTTGGAATGCCTTGAAATCATGAAGTTGTCGCTTGTTGTTTGTGGGAGCTTTTTTGTCAACCGTTGACCAGCACAAATCCTTGACCTTCAATCCGTTGGATCTTTGTTTATTGCAATTATCTTTACAATTGTTTCTCAACGTGGGTGTTTCTCGAAGTAGGGAGCGCAAAAGTTTTGGTTTTTTAGTATATGTAGATGCTTATTGGATGATTTCGGGGGTCCCCAATTTTAATAAACCCCCATGTCCAACATTGATGATTGTTGGTTAGTTATCATTTCAAGTGAACCCTGTCACTCAGGCAGCAGTAATGTGTGGATGAAATGATGTCAGTGTGAGAGAAGGAGTTGCGTTGTCATTACCACCGTTTACTCAGGAAACATCATATGACTGGTAGTAGTATACAAGTTCTCGTTGTCGCTGTACCAGTACCACCATTCTTCTTACTGCTTGTTACCTCTGCCACTATTGTTGCTTTGGTTGCTCTCAGATTACTAGGCATTCTTATTTTTGTTGGTGGTTCAACATCATTCGTGTATTGTTCCCACCGTTTTTACTATAGTGGCATTATCAATGAACAGGTGTGGTACTATTTGTTACTACTGACACTTGCTTTCGCAATGACTGAATTTAGTATGATTATTTTATTATTGCCAAAATTACTATTATCAGTGGTACTATTCCTGAACAACCGTATTGCTATAGTAACCCAACATATGATCAATGTCCTATGGTAGGTTGTTACAGAATAAATAACTTGTTCCCAATATTAGTGAACAACAAAATCATAAATAGTGGTTACTAATAGCAGGTACCAGTAACCACTGTAGTTGGTAGTGGTAACTTCCACTAAGCCACTAAGTCATTGTTACTAATAGTTGGTTCCTTGTCGTTATTGGTACCAGCTATGTTACCATTTAGTGACTAATTGCCAACTTCCACTCTGCATGAGCTCCTCGCGAAGCACTTTTGGACCATGCATGTGGTGCATCACCCAAAGCACTCACCAGCAGATCGTTTCATGGACGACCTCATTACAAATGGTTGCGGCACCGCTGGACGGAGGATGCTGCATCGCTATTTTGAGATTTTTGGGACAATTTCGATCGGAAACCTCAAAGATGCAAGACACAAGGTGAAACATGCAAAGGAGGTGGGATAGAGTTCAATCCTCAACCGCTTCACCTATGACCTGGACTTCTACGAGAGGCTTCTGGACAACGGTTACACCCGTTACGACGTCCAGATGCTTGACTTTCCGCCGGACGCTCATCTTGCATCACCCCCTCGAAAATCAAAGCAGGTGGCACTGGGAACAGCCTCGGGAGTCGAAGCAGGACACAAGCTTGTGAGGTTGATTGGTGCTGAACTAATAACCACATATAACCACCATAAGAAACCACTAGTTTTGAACTATTAGGTTGATCAGGAAACATGTTAGTGGTTGATAGTGGTACCACTATAGTGGTACTGTCATGCTACTGGTTACTTCTTGCCGAACGCCAGGCCCAGGGGCGACGGGCACAACACACGGGGCGACTTCAGCAAGATGGCGCGGTGATGGAAACTGGGAACGGACGTGGCATCGTGGTGACGCAACGGTATCCTGGGTGAACCTATGAACTTGGATGTAGAGAACTAGCATTTTTCATAGGAAATTTCATCCAAAATGTTGCTTTGTTACATCGAAGAAGTGGTTTTACCCAGGCAAAAAATCATAGGTGTCAGTACAGGTTAAGCTCAGCAAATGGACCAAACAACCAATTGTTTTGTAGTCAAACAGATTCATATGCAATTGGTCCAAATGTTTTTCACTTGTGTCACTATTTATGCATGTTTTATTTGTTGTCAATCCTCTTGCTTTTCGATACATCACTGGCTTTTTGATTCACTATCATCATTTTTTCAATCCTCATGTTCAATCTTCATGTTTTTCACTGATGCACATTGAATTACTTTGAAGAACAGCAGACTTCGCATCTAGACATCCCAATATGGGCCTGAAGCTTGGCAAAGATCGGGTACCATGGGAACATGATCAGCAGGGAACGATTAACTTGGGAAGCAACCATGCTTTGTGGGCAATTCATGGAGGTCCAGCTCTTCGTAAGCCTACACCAGACTAAGCTGGGGATTTACCATCAAGCAAAGGGGGTTGATTGGTATGGATCTCTGATTGACCCCATTTTTGGAAGTGACATTCAGATGAGACGTGCATCCCCACTGCACAGGTAAGTGTTTACATTCACCATGGTTCTGCGTGCACCCGCAAACGTTCATTTCAGTGAAGCAAACGCACATTGGAGGAGTGTACCCATGTTCGGAGAAATCATGGAAAAGAACATTTGGTCACAGCAGATTCCTATCCGGAGATTCAACTGTGCTTTCTTGCAACGCAGTCCTGCAATTTTCGAAGGTCAGATTGTGTGCCACAGCGTTCATTCATATCAGTATCCCTGAGTTTGAACGCTAAAGTGAGAATTGTTTCATGAATCTTTGCAGTGCTTGGTAAATTCTAATGACCAATGCCCACGAAAGTGAAGTATGTCTGTTGTGAGAAGTTCCTTGTACCTGAACAACCTCAACGACCTTTACCTGGTTCTTGAGCTATGTCTGCCTTATTGATCAAGTGTGTTCCCTATGTTAATTGCTAATGTTGAATGTTTTCATACAGGGAATTATCATTTACAGCGGAAACAGACTTGATCAATTCATACACGAGATCGCTGTTTGCTCTCAAGCCTCTACCACCATCCCAAGTAAGGGCAGCCACCATAGGATGCTGCACAGGCAAGGGGATATGGACACAGATATGTGTATATGAATATAAATATATATGTTTATGTATTTGTATTTTCAAATTTATATATATAAATAGATATTATTTATATACTTATGTATACATATGACAGATCCGTACTAGAGGTTTAGAATGACTGAACACTGTTTGCAATAATTAGACATGGCTAGTGCTGGGCAGTAGTATAGTACCTGGTCAATGGTTGATGGTGGGTGGTATAGAAATGCACGCGTTTAATTCATGGTTAAGTACCAGGTTTAAGCTGTAAACAACCAGGACAATTGGATGTAAGTGGCTGACCCGGGAGGTTTTTCCAGCGGACCTTTTTGGCTTCGACAAAGTGCAGTAGTTGGCTCCCCCCCTTTGACCAACTAGATTGAACAAATCCAACCAGTCCTCCACAACCGAATTGGAAACGATTGATACCACACTGTTGCACGAACCCGGACAAGAATTTTTGCTTCCTCATGCCAGGATTGTATTGCTGGATGCTTACGAAGTGTGTCCAACCATTTTGGTTGGTTTTTTCAGCTTTCTTTTTTTTCCATTGTTTGTTGTACATTAGTCGAGTTGATGGTGATTTCCGGATGAGTCGTTGATGCCTACGAAAAACTCACAAGCGGAATCATTATCTACTGCATCACAGGCTTTGTGTGCAAACATTTGCAGCCTCTACCCTTTGGTAACTGACCTGGTAGTGAGAAATGTCTATGTTTCATGGAATACCTTACGACATCAGCCATTTCTGTGGTGGATTTCCACTTGCCATGTTAGTTTACCAGAGGGTAACCCCCTTGCGTTGTCCCAACGATGTTTTGCCAGGCCGCCGCCGGTGGACCCTTCTTGACGGAGGCTGCAGGTCAAGCTGGGGAACTGCCCGGTGATCAGTTGCTGAAAAGAGAAATCAGTGATCAATTAAAAGGTGAACTTCCATGTGTATGGTTGATCAGTGGATCACAATGGTTGATCACCATGGTTGATCGCTATGGTTGATCACTATGGTTGATCGCTATGGCTGATCGCTATGGTCAATCAGCTCTTAGAGGTTGGACTTCAGAGAAATTCGTGAACTATGGTGGATGGTGGAACAACTTAAGGTTGCAGTCTATGGTGATGGAGATTTTGGATCGCAGCTGGGCCCAGCATGAAGTCACCCCTGATTCACGGATGCTTTCCCAGCAATGCTACACAAACTGGAGCCTCCAAACGTTCAAAGTTTGTTAAGATTTGACAAAAATGGTCATTCAACTATGTTTTCCATGAACTGGTAGTTGCCCTGGTTCTGAACCGTTCTTTGAGTCTTTTTGGTCCACTGCAAAGCTTCCCCAGTTGGATCTCACTTCGGGGCCTCCAGGTGGTCTCGTGGAGCGAGTCGTGGATCGCTTGGGTTTTTTGAAGTCGCGAAGTCTGGACGAGGCGCAAGCGGAGCCGCGGGCGGTGTCTCACTGCTGTGGAGTTGGTTCTTGGTTCAGCTTGGTGGATCGGTTCGGTTCTGAGAACTTCTTGTTATCCAAACGATTTGATATTAGGAAGGGCGCGGATCAGGTGGTGTATGTAGTATGCGCGCTGGACAGGTCACCTGGTGGTGGTTCGGAACATGGACACGACTTGCGACTGGTTGTGTGTTAGAGTGCGGTAATGCCATGGGTATGCAGCACTGAACCAGCAATTGTCGAAACAAGCCACATGGGTTCAAAGTTTTGTAACTGAAAAGCGCTAACACAAGGTGCGGACCGCGGGTGAGCTAAATTGATTGTAAATAGGATGATCACCAGTTGTGGTAGATAAGACCAGATGGTATTAAAATCCCCCTATGAATAGCCACTAGGATTTCAGGATGGTTAACCATCCAAAATCCAACCTTTTTTCTAGAGAGCTTTTGGCACCCAGTGGCTCCGAATCAATACAACCAGGATTATGCCAGAATCCTAGAGTCCCAGAGAGCTCTCTAGAAAAGGACACCCGGAGAAAAGTGGTCCTTTTCTAGAAGACCATTTTGGATCATTTTGGTTCCCCAGCCAAAATGCTGACATGAGGGACAACTCGGAGTGTCTTCACTCTATGACTCGCATACGCACCATTCCCTGGATTATTGTGTTTTTCTAGCCACGGCCCTTGATTTTGAAGGGAATTTATGCTAACATGCGTTTGGTGGAACGTGATGATATTCTAGAGGCCGTTTTAATGTTGATTTTTGCAGGGTTGTGATATTCTAGGGAAAATGCCTACCGTTCTTGGACTACCTCCGATTTCTAACTAGGATTTCAGGATCCTTAACCCTACCCTTGAATTGGTACCGGGATGTATTAAATGGCTTCTTAACCACCATATAACTATGATGGCCCACCTTGCAAAAAGCATGGTTGGAGTTGTTGGCCTTCATGGTGACATTCATATCACCGAAAACATCGATCAAGGTCAAGAAGATCAGTTCCTGGGTGCCATGGGTCCGCCAGCAATAGAAGGCTTGAAAGGCTATCAGTTTCCGTATCAGTGGCGGCTTCCAAGCCATGTCTCGTGGACTCTAATAGCGTCTCATGTGCTAGAGTCTCAATTTCACATCAAATCTTCAGTGAAAGGTGAGCTTGGCATCAGCTTGCAAATCTCGAACAGCGACCTTGCTAGCTCTTGTTCCTGTAGTTCCTGTTGTTTTTTTCATTCAAGTGCCCCTCTTTTTGGGTGACCCGTTTCCTTCCTAGCTGCGTGCGAGCCCTAAGCAACTGCACGCAGTCTGATGAGATAGAATGAGATCTTCACCCATTTTTTAAGTTATATAGTGTGGACGATCGAGAATCAAGTAGCTAGACTCGGAAGATGAACCTGTGGTTCCCTGACGTTCCGATTTTTTAAAAATGTAGAAGTTCGACAAAGTGGTCTCGGAACCAGGTCGATACTGAAATCAGTTCAAACCTTTGCAAATTTTGTTTTCCAAGAACTTCTCGATTGAATTTGTCATGTTTTCAGTCGAAACAAAAAACAACCACCAAGAACCCACTTTTCTCGAAAAGATTCCCAGGAAGGGTGTCCCTCCTGCCTTCTCCTCTCGTATTTTCTCAGTAGCGAAGTAAGTAGCCAGTCTCACAGACAATATCAATTGGTCATATGGACCTGTTCTTGTGACACGTTTTCGGGTTTTTCTAATTTGTCTCGTGCCCGCCCAGCCATCCTGGCCTTCCCAACTCTACTGCTTGCTCGGCCAGGCTGTAAACATCTTCTGCAAAGTGAACCGAAAGGCGTTAAGCTCCTATGAATTGAAGGACCATAGCGTGGTGTCAGCAATTGGTTTGGAAACTCATCAATATATTGTTTGATGTGTTCTATTCATTTACCTAGGTTCTAAAGATCTACCTATCCATCTACCCATTTGTTTATCTATCTGTCAGGACATACAGCTAGGGTGCTGACATAGGTCGCTGAGCATCGACCAGCTTACAGCTGTGGGACTGCCCCGGTTGCATTCTGTGGTTCAGCACTTTAGTTGGTTGCAGCCCGTCAGTTGCCACCCCTCCAGTGGAATGTCCAGTTGTTTCAAGGGATTAGCAGTTGTTCTTTTAATCCATGCCACGGCCGTGGGTTTTTCGTGCTTTGGGGCATCTTACGGACAAGGCGATGTTCAACTCAAAAGAGCGATGGAAGCCACCATGATAGCATGCACATTCAAACCAACATCAATTTGACTGCTCTTCAACCCCGGGATGCCACTGTGTATTACTTATAGGGGAGCAAACCAGACACCAAACCGAGTGTTGATGCACTGTTTTTGATTGGAGATGTGTTGGGCAATGCCGCAAGTTTGTTTGCTGGGAATGATTCAAATATATAGTTTGTAAATCAACATCATAGTACCAATTGCTCGTACCAGGTCCTAACACCAGACCCAGATGCATGAAGAGTTAGCCGTACCAGGCAACATAGGTCTAGAAGTTCTTGCTGTGGGTGATATTGCGTTTGCCTTGTCTAAGGGGTCCGAATTGACCTATCACCGTTGGTTGTTGGGATGGTATTCTTATGATACGCCAGCAGGTGAATTACTTCGTATCTAAGGATCTCCTTATCATCAAATAAACTACCAGTATCTAACAAGTTAATTAAGTACCAACCATTTACATACAATTGGTTTGCCATTCATTGGATACCATGCAAGTAAGATAAGCACTGCAAGGCAACTATTCTAGGACACCCCAGCCTTTATGGTGAGTTCATGCCACTTACAGCTTGCTACAACCATAAATACAATCGTACTGCTTGCACTTCTCTCAACTGCCAGGAGGATGACTCCTTCCACTACAAGCGAGAAAGGCCATTTCTGGGTCGACCGACAAATGTGACCAGAACCTTTATGTGGATTGTGCTCCAAACATTAAACATAAGGGGCATGGGCCAGCCTCGGACCCAGACATTTGACGCAAACCTGTTGGTGATGCATTTGCCATCTATCCAACAAACCTGGATGGAAAATGGTCACAACAAACAAGTGTATGATGTACCACGAGGTCAGGTCAAAGCGCCAGGTGATACTTGAGATTGCTTCATTGTGCCTAGAACCTTTACAGCTACCTGAATTCTTTCCACACATAAAAGTGCTTTGCTTCAAAAAAGAGGAACATCCGAGGCAATTATCAGGATGTACCCCCAGTCTCGAGCTTGGGACGTACATGATTTCCCGGTGTTCATTCAATATTGGCCCTTTTCCATTGCGAAATTATGTGTGCTAAACTTGTCAACACATTCTCAATCACATGTGTACTCCGCGCTAGTTTGAGTATTTGTGCGAACTTGTCCATACTGCAGTCAAGGGTATCAGTTTTTCATACAATGAAGTACATTGCTTTTGTGGCATTGTGACTCCTAATATATCATGTTCTTTTCAATCATCTCATCGGTGACTGGCCCTGAGCCAATGCACAACAGGTTGTAAGTTGCCGTTGGCTACGAACACTCACTGATGCCTTTGATAACTATTATTTATGCACCTGTTAGGATCACAAGAATTGGACACCCCCGTACTGAGGAACACCAGCAGAACCTGTCCATCCCATGTGCAGTACAAGTAGGAGTAGTAGTAGCAGCAGTAGTAATAATATTAAGAAGCATTCATATTTGTAATATAGCAATAGTATTGACGGTAGTAGTAGTAGTAGTAGTAGTAGTAGTAGTAGTAGTAGTAGTAGTAGTAGTAGTTGTTGTTGTTGTTGTTGTTGTTGTTGTTGTTGTTGTTGCTGGTGTTGTTGTTGTCGTAGTCGTAGTAGTCGTAGTCGTAGTCGTCGTAGTCGTCGTCGTAGTCGTAGTCGTCGTAGTCGTGGTCGTGGTCATGGTCGTAGTCGTAGTCGTAGTCGTAATCGTAGTCGTAGTAGTAATAGTAGTAGTAGGAGTAGTAGTAGTAGTAGTAGTAATAGTAGTAGTAGTAGTAGTAATAATAGTAGTAGTAGTAGTAGTAGTAGTAGTAGTAGTAGTAGTAGTAGTAGTAGTAGTAGTAGTAGTAGTAGTAGTAGTAGTAGTAGTAGTAGTAGTAGTAGTAGTAATAGTAATAGTAGTAGTAATAGTAGTAATAGTAGTCGTCATCAACCCCAAGATTTGCCAGTCACCTGCATGGTGGGTGGCTGGCGCGTCTCGTTACCCCGCGGTGGCGATCGCTGGGGCATCGCTGGGCCTCGCCTCCCCAATGTGGCCAGAACTCGCAGTGCTCCACGGACTCGCAGTGCTCCACGGGGTCTAGCCACGAGACCGCCTCGGTGGAACCAGTGGAACCGGCGGATGCCCGGTGATGGCTTCACCATGGCCTAAGCTCCCCAAGGTGGCCAGAAGCCTCGGCTCCGCTTGGACTCGCAGTGCTCGACGGACTCGAGCACCCACGAGCACACAAGATTTGTTATTCACCTGCAACCATGGTGGGTTGTCAAGTCTCGTTTGCGTTACCCAGCGGTCGCTGAGCGATCGCTGGCGCAGCCTCGGCTCCCCAAGGTGACTCGGACTCGTGCTCAACGGACACCAGCATCAAAGAGATCAATCAGCGCCTCGGTGGAACCGGTGGTGCCCGGTGGTGCCCGGTGGATGGTGCCCGGTGTTGAAGCGCATGGCTTCACCATGGCCTAAGGTATTGGTTTTTTGTTGGTCCAATGATGCTGAATTACATAATGAGAAGTTTGTTCAGGGTGTGAAAAACATGTGGTTGTAAGATGTTGTCACTGAGAATATTCATGTTAGCCAGATGCAAAACAAACTAGTGCCGTTCTCAAGCCCCTGAGTGAATATTGTCGGTCATAGGGTGGTTGATAATGGTGAAGATCCGTAGCTGGTTGGTGGCTTCAAGTCGATTACGTGGGAGCGGTTGAATCGCCATAAATTGTACGTACTCAGAAAGCTGAGAGGCTGCAAATTATTTTTGTCACAACCCATGATTACATATGTATAGTACAATTACTACCAGGTTTGGGTATCTTTGTTAGCTCGCGCAAGGCTGCGAAACCCAAGAGGAAGCGCTACAATCTAAAGCAGCGCAAAGCCATTAAAAAACAGAAGGAGGAAGCAATGAAGGCCTCTGCTGACTCTGGGTCCAAGAAGAAAGCAGCTTGTGGGAGCTTGCGCGGATTGTGAGAGAAACACGAATGATCTATCCCCATTCGCAAACATCAATGACTGGCTGACGGTTTAAAATGTCTCTATTTTCCCTCGTAATCATTCAGAAATGGTTGGTTGACCAGCATGTATCTCGATGATGATGATGATGGATCAGTCACAGCATGCTCATGACCCACCATGCGTATCACTGTCCTGGATCTAGCTCTAGCCAGGGTTTTGTGTATTGCAATATTACCATTGACCAACCAAACCAATTGCAAAGAGCCCATCACATCCCCTGACATGCATGTAACACATACGGTAGATATATAGACAAGATAAAAAACGGTCTTACGGATTTCTTCTAGGTGAGGCTTGTTAGCTTTCTGTGTGGAAAACCCAAGTTTGATTTGCTCAGAGGCTTTGTTTATTCTGCAAGTCAGGGGTCTTTCTGCTCCCCAGGGGTGCGGTCGCAGCTTTTCACGG
This sequence comes from Symbiodinium kawagutii, assembly GCA_009767595.1. Classification (NCBI taxonomy): domain Eukaryota; class Dinophyceae; order Suessiales; family Symbiodiniaceae; genus Symbiodinium; species Symbiodinium kawagutii. The sequence continues at coordinate 151,138 of VSDK01008122.1, read as the reverse complement.
TTTCTTTCCTCTTTCCTCTTGGTCGCCCTTCTGTGCTCTTGGTGGCAACGTTGATGCTGAAATCTAGTCCAGCGGATGGTGTGACCAAACTTGGTGGCAGGTTATCTCTTCAGACCTCCGTTGTTAGATCAGGGTCTTTGTTAGTTTGGTTTGGTTTGTGTTTCGCATTTTTTTCTCCCTGACATGTCTTCATGAGTTTTCATGAATCTTCATGAGTCTCCAGGATTGCGAGATTGGCGGCAGGACAGGGAAGCGGCGTGCGGCCAAAGAAGGGCGGGCTTCTTGCCGCAGAAGAAGCTACTCTTTTGGAGGCCTGTGTATTATCGTGCTGTGGCTTGGATGGGCTAAAGATTTTACGAACAGTACACTTGTTGGTTGGATTGTTTTTACCCTGACAAGTGAAGCCGATGGTCCACTTTTGGAAAGCAAAAGAAAAGTGAAACAACTTTGACACCAGCATTCTGACTTGTCCTCTTCCTGCGCCGCTTCAGATGAGGGCCTTGGTGATTTGGTTTGGCTTTGCGTTTCGTATTTTCAGCGTCCTTGGTGATTTGGTCTGGCTTTGCGTTTCGCCAAATTGTTTCGTCTGTGAGATATTTTCATGAATTTTCACGCTTGCTGATGAAAACCCATGTCTCTGTCAGTGCAACTTGTTTCGGCGTTTGCGTGCAAATCACTGGCATATATGCATTACAATACAATTGTAAATGTATATCTATATATACACATTTTTTTGATTCGGTTAATCCCTTTTGTTCTCCATTATTTTCTTCTTTATGTGTGTCATGTTTTTCTTTTTTGTTTTTTCATGTTTTTTGGGTTTATGATTTTTGATGTTTTGCAATATGGCTGTTTATTCGGTGATTTGTTTGTTTTTTATTTATTCGTGTTTTTGCTTTCTATTATGTGTTTCTTTCTTAGTTTATGATCTATGATTGATTTTTTATTTATCTTGTTTGTTTTTTGTTTGTTTTTTCAAAAAGTTATGTTTTTTGAAATCATTTTTCGTTTTTACAAATATAGAGAAATCTGATAGCTACAGCTACTAGGTATTTGTCTACTGCGTTGACAGGGAGTTGTGCCCAGATAACGGAATCTCCCATGCAAGCGAGCTTACTAGTGCCAGGCAAACAAGCCCACGGATGTCAAATAAGCGCCCTGGATGCATACCGGCCAGGAGGTTCACAATTGTAGGGGTGAGTCCCGTAGACAATTGTTGTTTGGCCGGTAGTTAATCGTAGTAGTAGTAGTAGTAGTAGTAGTAGTAGTAGTAGTAGTAATAATAGTAGTAGTAGTAGTAGTAGTAATAGTAGTAGTAGTAGTAGTAGTAGTAGTAATAGTAGTAGTAGTAGTAGTAGCAGTAGTAGTAGTAGTAGTAGTAATAGTAGTAGTAGTAGTGGTAATAATAGTAGTAATAATAGTAGTAATAGTAGTAATTGTAGTAGTAGTAGCAGTAGTAATGATAATTGTAGTAGGAGTAGTAGTAACAATCGTTGTAATTGTAATAGTCGTAGTAGCAGCAGTAGTAGTAGTAGTTGTAATAGTAGTAGTAGTAGTAGTAGTAGTAGTAGTAATAGTAGTAGTAGTACTAGTAGTAGTAGTAGTAGTAGTAGTAGTAGTAGTAGTAGTAGTAGTAGTGGTAGCAGTAGTAGTAGTAGTAGTAGTAGTAGTAGTAGTAGTAGTAGTAGTAGTAGTAGTAGTAGTAGTAGTAGTAGTAGTAGTAGTAGTAGTGGTAGTAATAGTAATAGTAGTAGTAGTAGTAGTAGTAGTAGTAATAGTAGTAGTAGTAGTAATAATAATAGTAGTAGTAATAGTAATAGTAGTAGTAGTAGTAGTAGTACTAGTAGTACTAATAGTACTAATAATAATAGTCGTAGTAGTAGTAGTAATAATAATAGTAGTAGTAGTAGTAATAGTAGCAATATTAGTAGTATTATTCGTAGTAATAGTAATAAGAAAAAATAATAATAGTAGTAATAGTAATAATAAAAATAATAACATGATTAATAGTGGTAATAGTAGGAGTAGTGATAGTAATATTAATGAAAAAAATAGTAGCAATAATAATAATAATATTAGTTGTAGCAATATTAGGAATAATTTTAGAAATAATCACAATAATAGTAAAAATAGAAGTAATCAAAATAGCAATGATATTAGTAGTGATAATAAATAGAAAAAAAGATATTAGTTACCGTAATAATGACAAAAACAATTTCAAAAATAAAAATCAAGAGTAGTAGTAAATAATAGTACATAGTAGTAAGTATAATAATATTAAAAGTGGTAGTAGTAGTAATAGTAGTAGTAGTAGTAGTAGTAGTAGTAGTACTAGTTGTTGTTGTTGTTGTTGTTGTTGTTGTTGTTGTTGTTGTTGTTGTTGTTGTTGTAGCAATAATAGTAGTAGTAGTAGTAGTAGTCGTCGTCGTCGTCGTCGTCGTCGTCGTCGTCGTCGTCGTCGTCGTCGTCGTCGTCGTCGTCGTCGTCGTCGTCGTCGTCGTCGTCGTCGTCGTCGTCGTCGTCGTCGTCGTCGTCGTCGTCGTCGTCGTCGT
>VSDK01008122.1:65434-141795 GCA_009767595.1 Symbiodinium kawagutii | reverse complement strand
TTATACTGTCCCACTAGCTTACTTACATCATTCATGAAACCATTGATAACACAGTCAGTCCAATGGAACCATATACACACATTTTATTCTTTCCATACAGCAAATGCAAATGCTATACCAGGGCCCATAAAGTCAATTTACACAGTGAGCTAAGAGGAGGCCAACAATATTACTAGTAACCAACTGCTACAAAGATATTTGATACAAAACCTGATAGTATTAAAAAGCAATTTCATATACAGGTACCCAGTATCAAGAAATTTTGAGAAAGTTATAAACTTACAAATGTGGTGCAGGAGCCAATGATTTCCATGTAATACACAAGGGCTGCATAAATACTCACCACTCTGAATGTTGACACCTTGGCAATTCTTTAGGTGTGGGCCTTCGTGCTGTCATTGCAGTTGTAAGAATATTGGCCAGGATTAGCCATAATAAAATGTAATCATTAGGGATAAGAAAATATTACCCAACACAAATAAGCAGGGCATAATTTGCTCTAAATACCACACTAAATATACATGCAAACATAAGTACCACACATATCAATGAACACCAGGACAAATACCATTATCAGAATAACTATAATTTGCCACTAGTCACCCTATGGATCACAGTGACCATAAGTAACCTTTGTAATCAAAACTAGCCATAATAAAGATCAAATTCATGATGCAAAGCATAGCAATCATGATTTGCGCAGAAGCCCCTTGATTCATGGTAATTATGAATGTAGCAGTTTCTGCAAATCATGGCATAAGTCCTTTAGGACTTCTACCCACAGGATGGAGGACAAAACTCAAATCTCTGAGCTATTTTACATATTCACTGCCATGTATTGGATAGCAAAATGTTGCCAACCCAATTATTTCAGTAGCATAGAAACCATTTGAATGGACAATGCCATACCAATAAATCCAATTCATGGCAAAGAAAATATGTGCTAAATACTAGCTATGCCCTCAGTGAAGGGAAACTAATACATCATGATATGACCCCAGCTTGCAAAAATAACTGATAACAACTGAATGGAACATATTCAAGCAACCTCAAAATTGCTAAAATCTTTTGAGTCTTTTTGGTGTTTTGAATTTTTTTGCCTCCTAGACTAATCCAGGTTAATCCAGATTAATCCAGATTAATCCAGATGCAAACACTCAAGTTGCAGCAAACTTGTGTCAAAAAGTGCCCTGTGCAGCGCTCACAACAAGCCCCTCCCTAAGTATATTCATATGTAAAACCCTGATGGTAGCTGGATTTTTCATTTCCAACTCAGTTTCCCAGAGCGTACACATTCATATCAACCAAGCTCAGCAACCCGTACAGTAGGGCATAGATCCGTCCAGCCGATTTACGAAGCAGACCAACAGTTGGTATCCAGAGATATCCAGAAAAATTCATCAGCTGGGTTGGGTTGGTACAACTTGCAAAACTGGTTGCTTAGATTATAACTGGACTAGATAGACCGTTATCCCAATTGGCTTACATAGTTTGAAGTGCTCAAACTAAGCAGTTAAGACCCAGCAGTTTGATTGGGTAGCTAGAAATTCCCCAGTTGGTCGCCAGCATGGAACCAGCTGCTACCGAGGTTGGGCCTCCATCCTGTTGGGTTCCTGCCTGGTCTTCGTCCTCAACAGGTGTTGAAGAGGGGTTGCCTGGGTCAGGAGATGGCGTCATATCAGGGTTTCTGATGGTTACTGATGACTTATGATCAATAGTGTGCTTAATGCTTGGTCAACAATTGGTTGATCATTGGTTGATCGTTGGTTAATGATTGGTCAACGATTCGTTAATGATCGGTTACTGATGGCTGCTGGTGACTAATGATTTGTTGATGATGGTTCCTGGCTTATGAGCGGTTAACGATTCTTGAATGATTCATGATTCTAATAGATTTATTAATGATTTGGTCAAAGATATACTGTAATATGCTTAAAGATGGTCATTGACGCTAAGTTACTAGCTGCTCACGACGATTGACAGAATGATTCACTATGATTTAGCATTGTTGACATTGTTTGATCATGTTGACGATGACCAGCTATGTTTAACCCTGGGTGGCATCAGCTGAGGATCTGTAAAATGGCGGACAACGGAGCTGGCAAGGTGTTTTGTTGACCATGCTTTTGTAGGCATCAAATTCTACTCAGAAAAGATGGTTAAACTATACACTTATCCAAAACCTACCTGCTTTGGAGCTGTGGTTTCAACAAACCAGTGAGGGGTATGATAAGTGAAGCAAGAGGGAAACGACCATTGGCCAGCTGGCAAGCAATGACTAGCCGCCTGATGGTTGGTGGTGAAAAATGATCAATCATGTTGTTTAACCATGGCTCCTGAATAAAGCTTCAGAGTGGAGTTCGATATCATTATAGTGGTTTGAGATGGTTGAGAATCTATAATTTGAGAATCATTATAGTTGGTTTTCTTGCCATAGCTGAAATGGTTAAGAATAATTCATGCTACTATAATAGCAATCTTGGTTAAGGATGGTTGCTCATGAGGGTCAATGGTGCTTATCATGATAAGCTGATGACATCCTTTACCATGGCCACCATCATCTCCAAACGGTCTCCTAGAGATTACAAGTCCCAAAAATGGTTGATGGGAAATCTCAAGCAAAGCCCAGTGATCGAAGGATATCAATAGTGTTTTCTGTAGATTTTCGCACCAATCAGTGAGTAATGACAAGGCAAATGCACCCCCATGTTCTCATGTTTTGCTCACAGGTATTTGCTGTCACGCTGGGTGTAGCATATCAGAGTTGCCCGCATGTGAACAAACTAAGACATGTGTCTATTATGCCCAATGAACATGAAACAAGACATACCAGAAATAGTAGTGAAAACCATTGCTGCAGCCAACCAAAGCGAAACCAATAGTCACTTGTTGGCACCGCAGCAAAAACAAAGGAGTTCGAGTCCGTGTTTGTTCAAAACAAAAATAGATTAGTGCTGTGTAGAATTTGGGGAAAGGTCATCCCATCAACAGTTAGCCTGTGAACACCTCAACGGTGCCATTCCGCAAAATATGTTGCGCTGGTTGTCAGAGTATACGAAAACAAGCAATGTTGTCCCTGAAAGACAACAGAAGACAACATCAACAAAAAAAGCGAGACCGGCAAACCTAACGCCGCTGGCAACAAGGACCAAAAGAACCCAGATCGACAAAACCCAAACCCCAACATCAGGCTGCAGCCGCAGTGCCAGGGGGATTTACCAGCTGGACTTGACGGAAGTGCCATGGGCAGCCTGGCCGACAGTAGCTATTGGGTGCCTGATAGGGGCCCATGAATGGCTGTACTGCTTAGTCTTGAGCAATGTTTGCATCGCCTTTGCTTCGCAGAAATAGTCGTTCCAATCAAAGATCTGAAAAACACCTGATGGGACAATTGCAAGTACCCAAAGCTTGTCTATATGTACTTGTGGAATCGGTAGTATTTGATGATAGTTGGTTTCAATATATTGTTTAGCGATAATTACCTTACTACCGATGAGAACTGCTTCGTTCTATGGATACTTGGTTGCTGTCTATGGCGCAATGATAGCTTAATACCAATGGGAATAGCTACATTCTATATGGATATTTGATTGCAATCTATGGTGCGCTGATGTCTTGCTTACAAACTACCTGATCGGCCGCATCCTGCGGCTATCGGGGGATGCAAACTACGGTGTGGTGATCACTGGAGAAAGGTGTTGACAGAGGGCTTCACGCCTGCCGACATGTTAGTGAGCTGGCTGGCCTGGACCCTTTGGTCTTACCAGGAAGCTTTAAGCCAAGCTTTCCCAGCGGACTGAACTTCGCAGGCAAACAGAGTTGGATGGTCTCAGCAAGGAGCTGGAGTTCAAAATTGCAGAGCTGCAAATCGCTATGTCATTGCGTCGCTGAGCAACCTCCAGAGCACGAAGCTCCTCAGGCTCCTAGCCATTCTGGCTCAAGTTATAATGCGATAAGTTTACAGGAAGAGCCTCTTGCATGGCAGCAATCGCATCAACAGCCATGTAGCTGTGACGCCAACACCTGCTATCATCATCAACTACGAGCACGCAGATGAATCCCGCCAGTCACACCGAATCAACTGGTGGAACCGATTTGGTTTTGAGATGTTTTGAGTTCTGGTCCCATTAAGCACGATTACAGTAGATGAACTGACCATTGTAGCCTCATTGAGGGGGTGAGCGCCTGTGAGATGATCTTTTCATGGCTGGCCCAGATCCGTGTTCAGAACATGCCCATCAAAACGATTTGCAGTTTGCAAGAATATGGCCCTCACTAATATACGATGGATTTGTTGTTTTTGATTGTCGATCATGGGAATGGATTTTGATGGATTTTGTGTTTGATGTTGCTTTCACCATGATTGAACCACACAGGCAGAGACATCATCAAAATTCATCAAACATGTCATGAATCATAAGTTCAGTAGCATTGTCTTGAACCAAACCTTGTCGATATTAGTATAGACCTTCAGCTTGGGACATATATTGAAGATTCACAGCAACCCATCAAACGTCGTGTAAAATGTTGAGTGTGCCACGACTAAGTCGTCATGGTTCGTCCTTCTCATGATGGATGAAGAATTTCTGATGTAGGAAGCCTTTGATCCTTTGGCGTGTTCGGCAAGTCGATTATTTCAATAAATCATCAGCGAGGACAAATTTCGCAGCCCGAAAGGTCTCCACTACCCCCCGCAAACGACAATTTCAGATACAGCAGCGTAAAATTGAATTCAACCCAAATAAACTAATACTTCTACAACCAGTTCATGTGAGGATAAAGTGGTGCATCCTGCAGAACGGCAATGCCCAGTTACCCTGTGACCATATTACCAGCATTTGACTTTTTTAATGGTCTATATTCCAAACGCCGAAAACTTAAATGGGAATTTTCCAGGACAGCATGGTTGTGGTTTACTTACTACTTATATTTGTGGGTAGGTCTCGTAGATCATTTTTGTTCACACTTTGCATCAAATTCCCTTAGCGAGGGTACTGCTGTATAGCACATTCCCCAGTGACCTGAAACTACAATTGAGAGCGCAAAAAATTTCTCTCAAATTCTTGATTTGATCAATCACAGTTATGGCAAAAATTTTTGACGCAATGTGATTGTGGACCGTTTGATTGTGTCAACCAAGATTTATGATGTGATTATAGTTGTTTAACACATGTGATGATCTACAAGATCAAGTGTGATCCACAAGATCAAGAGTGATCCACAAGAACAATCCATTCAACCACACTTAATGATCCACTCAACCACATTACAACGCTCCACAAGGCCATGGTTCTCTCATCTTCGTTGAGTTCTGCGGTGCCTTGGAGCATCTGGTTGGGGAGCAGTCCCTCCCAAGGAAAACCAAGTTTCCGGGGATTCTGTGCATCAACAAATTGGTTGGAGGTATAGTGTAGTCAGTGGGAGTCTTTTGATTAGTGGTCTTATTTGTTTTTTTCAGCCATACTTGGGGATGAAATGATTTCAAATTGTTTCTTATATTCATTGACAAACATATTTTCAGGATGGGTGATAGTCACCAGAGCTATGATTATTTGACAAACGTTGTTGGTTGGATTGTTGGGTGTAGTTTCGAACACTGGCTGGATCTAATTCGTAGGACAACAATGAAACAATTCATTTTTGGTTCCTTTGAACATTGATGAAAATTGTTTGGTTGTTATCTTTGGGTCTCCGGTCTTCGTGTGTTTTGGATATATGATTGAAATAAGTGTGCTAGATCAGCTTGGAATGCAACTTTAGTCAACGGAGGTATTCGCTGGTTCTGTTCATACCTAATTCAACCTGGAAGTAATTATTGAGATGGTTGTTTCCTACTAAAAACAATTTATTCAGTTTGCATTCCAGTTTGGTGATGCTAAGCTGTTTGTTTCCTACTGAGATTTGCCGTACTTCCACAAAGGTTTTCTGATGTTTTTTGCCACGATCAATTATTCTAAATGAGCACATTGCGTCGGTCTCCGTATATGCATTTACATATATCGTCATTTTTGATACTTGCCATATTCGGTAGCAATGCAGCAATAGTTGGAAAATGGAAGATCGAACAATAGTGGTCAACCAATTTCACCAGCTAGTCTTTTGAGGCTTCGCTATTAAGAACTGGTAGAGATCTCATTATTACTGAATGTTGATTGAACCCAGGGTTGGCTCATCCACCTTCTAGGATGCCACTTCACTATCCCTGGGGCCTTGGGTCCCTGCGTCCGCTGGCGACGGCCCAGTTGTTCAATTTCCTCATCAAGTTCGGGTTGTCGCGCGAGACGCCGGTGACGACCAGCTTGGGCACTCAAATAGGCGCGGAAGGAGCTCACAGATCTTGCTTCTGTTTCCGTCTATCGGGTGGTTTCTCAAGTCATGAGGGACCCCCTAAAACATCTATATAATATTCACGAAATTGTGGTCATATTTCTCGAGTAATTGGGAAACCCCAGTGCCAATATTGATATAATATGGTCATAGTTAAAAACCAACCATTTGTTGGGTTCCCTATGTTGAGGAAAACCCATCAAGGTCATAATTCATGTTACCCTCTGGTAGAGAACCTGGCAATGGAAACTTAACCTCCCAGAAAGGTAGCTCTTAAGAAGTCTTTGGAGGTTCGGAAAGACCAAGTAGAAGGTGGGGCCCCTAGTGAACAGTTGGTTTGAAAACCATTCACAGAATGTATGGGAATATCAATATCGTAACTGAAGGTCACCCTAGTCACAGCTTAAGTTGGCTAACTACAGCAGGGGGTTCACCTCGCAAGTAAGAATTGGCATTGATCGTTATATAATTGTGGTTGAAGGATGATTGATAACTATTCAGAATGCTCAGTGATGATGGTCGCTGGTAGTCAACCAATGGTGACTAGTGGCGGTCAAAAACAATTGGTCCGTAATGACCAGAATCGGGAAAGTCCCAGTGATGATCGTTGGGATAGCTGGGGGACAAAGCCTCACCTTACAGGCCAGAGCATCTTTGATGTGTGAACTGATCAAGTTATGTTGTTCATGTTCAGTGGAGATCTACCAACCACTACGACACTGCTCGCTTGCTCACTTTTGATCACTTTCTTTTTGTCCAAGCCTAGCATGTTGCAGGGTTCATCAATGGGTATGCATGCCTTAGGCACCACCATGTTGACATGTGCACCAGGCATTCGACGGCACTTACGACTGTCATGTTTTGGTTGCAGCAGCGGTTGTAGCATGGGTTTGCATCTTTGTAATATGCCAGTTGTCGCCTACAGCGATATTTTCCCTATGATTTGCCAGTTTCATATGCACTTGCGACCAGCTCGCAGCCAACTTAGATTCCTCCAAGACAGCATTTTTCCAATTGATTTTAGTTGGGAGTTGGGATATCATAGATTGGGATCACCAAGGGTTGGGAAAGCGAACATCCCGGGAGGGGTCAACTGACGCAGAGCAGATGCCCGAGATCACAAAATGATCATCTATGAAATCAAATATGCCTTTTGTATCTGGGTTTGTCATGGGGTGGCCCCTTCCATCCAATATCATCATGCTCAATTGCGGGGATTTGCCAGATGGAGAAATGCAGATTGGTGGACACAGCCGGGGTGTTGCTGCAAGTGGGAGAGAAACGCAAAATCAACGCCAAGAGCGTCCTGACGGTGGTGGTGGGAGCTGATGACAGTGTGATTCAGGCGACAATTTGGGGCCCCTTAGCTGACCGGGAGCAGGAGTTGTCTACCGCTTTGTCGTCTGAGGAGGAAGGATTTCCACTTGTGACGCTGAAACGGTTCAACCTGGAGATAGATATGACACTATGCCGCAATGGATCCAAGCAATTGAGCCGCCCCAGAGCATATCCTCACATGGCTAGATCCACAGAGAAGTAGACCTAGAACCAAAATGGCCTTTGTTTTGGATGGTTAACCCCCAACTTGATGGGTCAAGCGTGTCAAAACAGGTGTTTTTTTCGCTCCACGGAGAACCCTCTTTTGGTGATCAATTTCAAGGGCCAGCATCACAGACTAGCCCAAAAGCTGCCAGGAATTCCTTTGAATTTGCTGGTCGACGTGTCTCTTGATGCAACCGGGTGTTGTGGGGGGACAAGGAGTTGACAATATGAACATTTTGAACAGGGGAGCTGTAAAGCAGCATGATGGCAATTCTCTTCATTTGGCTAGGCGCCAAAGCCCCGTAGCTGTTCTCCCATAACTGACCAGATGAGTCGTTGCTGAGATGTTCACCCTACTTGTTTTTTTGTTGGATGATTGTGGTTGTGACCCATACCCACTTGGATTTGTTTACTGATGTCTTAAAGGTGAACAGGTTCTCTGCGACTTGAGCAATGTCAAAATCTGTTGAGAGGACATCATCAATTTGTTCTTGCCAATGGAATCACAAGACATGCGCACCGACAAGGTGGGCCCCCCTAGTTGTCCAAGTTGGTTTAGAACTTAGTGGTCTTTGCGAACCTCCAAAGAGTTCTTGAGAGCAACTTTTCTTGGGATGTGAATTTCACACCCGTTCTTAAGTCATTCAATAATAAAGTCAGTAGCCAGCTGCTACCGCTCGTCATGAGCAAGCTGATGCTTCCAGCGCCTTGTTGGTTTGACATTCGTATCAATGGCGGGAGTGCGTATTAGGAAGCAATGCCTACATCCTCAAGAAATGCGACCACTCTTGGTTGTTGTTGGTTCTTATCCCTTCACTGTAAAGCATTGGGTGGGCTGGAAACTTCTGAAATGAGCAGCTCCAAACAGCTGCAACAATTGTTGAGCCGTGTTCAGCTGAGATTGAGAGAGTGGGCGGGTTTTGAGTGACCATAAACTGTGTGCTAAAGATTTGTGCGCACACGCACAGAGACGTGTGTTCAAGCCTAGCAAAATATAAGATCTGCATGCAGATACAGGTGTACCTGTACATTCATGAATAGATACATACCAGGAAAGATGGTGCAAAAGCGTCAACTATATAAGCAAGAATGGTAAATTGCAATTAAGAACCTGAAGGAAGATTATAAACAATGGCTGATAGAGGTTTACCACGGCAAATGACTCGCCCAGGCTGATCGTTCACAGCAAGTTCCATTGGTGCCAAGTGGGGAACCCTGCGTGGAAGAAGAGTCCAGACAAGCGATGATTGTTGTGTTCTTTGTTTTGATTTGGTTTTCTTCTGATGGTTGTTGCTGTTGTTCTTCTAGTTGTTATTGTCGTTGTCGTTGTTGTTGTTGGTAGTGGTGGTGGTGGTGCTGCTGCTGCTGCTTTTCTGATGAATGCTTTTACTGTGATGGTTGTTGTTGCTGGTTCTTGTGGGGACATGGGAGATGTACGATGTACGTGTTTGGGAGGTCTGAGCCACAACGGTAGGAAAAATGTTTTCAGTATGATGGGACAGATATGTTGGTCAATGCTTGCAGGGCACAAGACCACTCAAAAATCAAGGAAGAGTACCCCGAAAGCATTTCCGCAAGAAAAAGCGTGGGAAAAGAGGCCGGCAGTGTCAACAACCAGCTGGATGGCAAACCACTGTGCTACCTTGTACTACCTACAATTTTGGCTGCTTGAATTATGACTAGCAATCGGCGGTTTTCATCCAGGATTCTAATGATTCCTTCGAGAAGAAACGCCATGGACGCCATAGGGTGATTTTCAATTGCGTAGATCACCTATGGCTTGTAGTACGGGGCCTGGGCTCATAACTGTGATATGATCATGGTAAATTCCCCGTAGAAGGTGGCACCTCATGCAACCACGGATATGGATATCAATCAACAACAAGCACTGGAGGAAGCACATCCAAGTACCGGAAAGGGTGACTTGACACTACTATGTTCTTCATTGACACGGTTTGACTTGGAACCTACATTTGTATGGCTTCCCATTTCTCTGGTGATTTTCCAGTAATATTTTCATTTTCACAGAAAGAGGCTAGGATAAGTTGTTGGTCACTGCTTTCTCTTATCCCTCGCTATGAGCCAGTATCAATCGTTTTCGAACACAATCAGCCACGAACAAACCATCATGGCACATTATTGACGAAGACCCATGATAGTGCTTCAATAAACCGCCATGATTCATTGTTATATAACCCCAGATGGAGTATACCAACCATGATGAATAAAACCATCATTCACTATGGTCCGTATCATGATAGGTTCATATACCAACTCAACACAAATTCTACTAACCTTCTGGTCCTCATATTCAATTGCTTTAATTATCCAAAATGTCTTCTTGATATTATTTGTTATCATTTTAGTCAGAGAGAAACCAATGGGGTACACCAGAATGGCTGTAGTCTGCATGCTTCGAATATCTTCGGATTGGCTATGATACACCTATGAGTTTGTACTAATTCACTTTCATCAACCGATCAACCATCCCCGAAATCATTCAATTACTTTACATTGCAAAATAGTCGGGTGTTTGTTTTACCTACTTAAGTATCTTTGGATATGTTTGGTATAAACCCATCATCAGCTAAGGCCTATGTAGTTGTATATTCTTCCCATCAAAAGGTGTTGATTCTCATTATCGCTGCAGACCCCTATATAGCTTGTGCTGGTTGTTTCTGCATAGTTGGTATATCCCTATCCAACTGGTTTAATGCAATTATTCATTCCTTTCCTATTAGGCTAAACCTATGATTATAGTTTCCACGGCATATGCCTATCATTGATGCACCAACATGAAACAACATTAAGCATCCTCATATCAACCAACCATAATGATTACATCATTGTAGTTATCATCATCATAGTTATCAACCATCCTAACATCTTGTTACTTAACCATTACCATCATATCCAATAACCATACAACAGAACCATTAGTGACCATTGCTTATTATCCTATCACTGGAAGTATCACCATCATATCAATCATTGGTAGTCATAAACCATCCATTTTTTTTGGGGTGAAACTATATCATATCAGCCATTTCACTATCATTAGCTTTACCTCGAAACCGTCATTTATCATTCAATGAATATACTTTTTTCACTAGCATTAGCTATGTATTTCCTATTCACTATTCCTAACATAAGGAACTCCCACATTGACCACGCTTCTCCAAGCTTCACCAGCTCATCTCGAGCCGCGCGGCCCGGTCGCGAGGCAGCGGGCGTGCTGACCATGTTGCTGAGCTTCAGCGTTTGGCATCACTCAGAGGTACCGTGGGAGGATGTTTGAAGATGGGTGGCTGGTGGTTTAATGAGCTGCTTCATGGGTGGTCGTTAAACGGGTGGTTGATGATGGTTAACGGTTAGTTTAATAAACTGTTTGATGATGGTTGATGATGGTGGGTGGTCGTTAAATCACGTCTAAGATGCTGCCTAGTAGTGGTTTATCGTGGTTAAATTGTTTAAGAAGCTGCTTAGCAATCTGCGTCATGATGTTTATATATGCTCATTGGGTTGACAATGGTTAAATGTTGGTTAAGGATGGTTAATCATGGTTTACTGTAATAGACTTGGGTTAAGGTTGGTTAAGGATGGGTAATGCTTGATCATGGTTACGTGTTGTCTAATTGATATTGATCAATTCTAGTTGACCATGGCTGAGGGTAATTGTATAGGCTGGTTGGTGGTGAAAATTGGTTTTGTTACACGTATTGACAATGAGTTTGGGTCTTAGGTTTGTAGTGTTGGTATTATTGAGGCTAGTACTGACAATGTTAATTCCGAAGGAACATGGTCAATAATAATGGGAGCTAGTTTAATATTGGAGCAGGTTCAATAGTTAATGGCTACTTTGATGGTTGGAATGGTTGATAATGGTTATTCATAGGGTCATTATTCACCAGCACATCAACAATGCTGGAGGACACAGTTCCCAGCGAATCGCGGCCCCCTTCCAGGAGGTCCAGTCAAAACCCAGGGTGACGGACGGCGTGAAAAAAAACCAAAGCACGTATTGTGTTGCCGGGATTTGAACATTACCTCTGACTGAAGGCTACAAAATGGCAAGTCCAAGCAGTACGCGCAAGCCCTCACATGGAGTTCCCTGCAGCACCACCGTTTTTTTTGAAGCTTGAAGACACTCCTAAAGAGAGAGATGGCAAAGGCAAACTCCGATCAGATATCAGAGATCTTCGGAGATTGTTGAGAGAGTGCGGAATCCAAAGTCACCAGATTCAGGGAATCCTAAGTTGCATCCGATGAGCAAAACCGCCCCCAAGTCTACGGTGGCACGTACTCCAAAAATCTGGCTGGCCGCCCTAGCCTCCTCTCCAATGGTTCACTTCACTGATGGATTTGGGGAATGCTGCTTATTGATAAACGTATCCATTTGCATAGAATGTGAGCATGAAAATTTCATAACATGTACCATTTGCTATGCAAAGGTCCGTCTACGTACTTTGCACCCGCATTCATATGCAGTATGCGCGAAAATCCCAACAAAGCATCAAGTTTGACAACATGTGGAAGGATACCCCGAGAGACAGGTTGGTGACATGATTCTGTGGCTTAGGTGGCCTTGAGCTGCATCATAACCACAACTTAACGGTGATTTGCGACCAGTTCTTGAGTGGGGGTGTACATTCAAGTACTAGCCAGTGTTGTTAATCCTAGTACTAGCTTGGATTCTAAGTATTAGCTTGGTTGTAACTATGAGCAATGTTGAAGCCTTGCTGAAATTATCTTTGGGCCATACTTCCCTAGTTGAATGGAAACTACTAGAACGTTTGATTCCTAATGTTCCTCAGATTTCGTGCTACTAGTAGCATTATTTTTGTTTCTTGCAACCTCAGAAAAAAACTCCCTCCTGGAGAGTATCTCTTTCCTGCACGAATACCTCACTGTATAGACTAGATTCGCTAAAATATCAATGAAACTCACTAATTGAACGTGTGTTTGTGTGTGTGTGTGCGTGTGCATTTTGTTTGAAATCAAGCACAAGAGTCAATGTCTATCCTTTGTATCCCCTAACATGCTTGTGTCTTGCAAGGGTATTGAGTTCAACACCATTCCATACCAGTCATACATTTCCCATCACATCAGCATTTGCACGTGCACTGTAGGACTTACATCTTGAACTTCGATGGAACAGCGCGCTCTGTACCTGTCTATTATACACATCAACAAAGTAAACCAGACAGTTACTGTTGCTATGTCTTCTCATCCAATGTTGGTAACTGGATTGCGGACTGCACGCGGCAGAAACAAGCCTTCCCTTGCCGCGCAAGCAACAGAGCAAGCCCGGCTAGGTCAATGCCTAAATGTCCAATTTCAAAACACCTAGACGATCCTGCTTGTTAAGCCAAGCAACCAATAAACTACTGCAATTATTGTTTGACAAGCAGGTTTGATTTAGAAATGAACGAAACACAATTTTATTCAAAGTATATTGATATAATTCTAATATCAACTTATTACTAAAGTATCCAGACTCAGTTAAATGAAGTAAATGAAGGCAGTTTGGTCCAGTACCCCTCGGCCCGAGCGGGCAATGCCAGCGTGATTCCGCTGCTGAAGACTGCAGTTGATACAGCCGTCAGCTTCTATGTCCATCGGTACAAGTGACAGCCTCCTGTTGAGGACGGGTGTTGAATGCCCTACGCCTCAGGTGTTGATTTGTAGAGCCATTTTTGACATGGCCTTTTGGTGAAGCCATTTTTGACATGGTCTTTTGGTGAAGGATGTCTGTGACATCTTCATAAATGAACCACTTGCAGCAGTAGGGGATTGCCTTGCAATCATCAATATCAATCGTCATTGTTACTTATTAAGTATTTGCCGTCGATACCTCCAGTATCCTTTGATATTGTCCACTACTGGCTATCCTTGCCACTCGAGGGTAGTAGGTGGACAGGATTGCCCTAGGTAAAAAGATGGCTGTGCTAGAAAGGGTAGCAACAAACATACCAGGGCATCCTTTTCTAGTCCTAACTAAGACTCCTGGACTAAGATTACATTTAGTTTCCAAAGTGAGACAGAATGATCCAGCCATCTTTATAACTTGGGTATGATGTAACTTTAGTTAGGTGGGTTTACAACGCACTTTGCAAGTGCTCTAGCAGCCACCCGCGGTCGGGTCGTTTTCGCTGGCTGAAGCTGCGCAGGCTTTGATGCGGAGGTCCGACACAGGCGCCGCAGCAGATCAAAACACGTTTAACAATAACTAGTTGATAATGGGCTAAGGATGGTTAATAGCTGGTTGACAAGATTTAATTATTGCTAATGATTGATATGGGTTATGAACATTGATGATCAATTGATGTTAAGGGTTCAAACTGGATGTTTTTGAGATTGCTTGATCAATGGTTGGTTGATAAGTGTTTAGCCTTTGTGTTCAGGCAGGTTGATTGTACATGACATGGATTGTTGATGACAGCTAGTGATCATTCATGGTTGGTGATGATTTCAGGTTTGGTGATTGGGAGGGAGCACTGCCGAGCCGGGGAGGGATTGTAGCATTGTCGTGATGCCCTCGGGATCGATCTAGCCAAAAATGCATAGCCAACAATGTTGGTTGTTGAAGATGCTGCCAGGTTCAGTAGAGTTGCAGAAATGTGCACGTGTTTGTTTGGACTCGTACCATGTACCATCCAACAGTTTCTGGTTGATCGCCCGGCTGCCTTCAGTTGTTTCTGGGAAAGCCAATGTCGATGTGTGACACCAATCTGTTGAGGTTGCCACCATTTTGCAGCAGTGGTCAAAACCACCGGTTGAACATACTTAGTAGGAGCCATACACCTCCACTACACACTTAGAAACGAACCTGCAAGTAGCAAATCCGCCATTTTTACTTTGCTTATAAAAGTAATTGTGTTTTCTTGCTTCAGCTTAGTTTACCAGAGGGTAGTCTGTTTGCTGGGTGCTGCTACAAGCGTACATTCTTCACCACTATTCACCACTGAAAGTAACATGCAGTAAAGATCCTCAGCCGTTAATGACCATCACTTGCCTCTTTACACCATTATTCACGATTACTCTGCATTAACGCCAGAAAGCTATAGGCGTTGGAAGAATCAGGTGAAAGATGAAGTGAAGTCATGCTCGGATCAACCCGATGCCGCATGGTTGTGGTTGAACAACGTCTTCGATGTCCGCATCCCCCGGGACGAGTTGGAGAAGGACCTTCAAGAGCCTGGACTGTTCACGACTTTGGACACCAAGCTGCAGCGTTGACTAGCGCCAAAGGTGACCTAGAAACTTGCGTCCTCAACTACAAGACCAGGTAGCTTGCATCGCATTGAAGACCTTCCGAATGTACAGCGTGTTGGTGACACACTTGCAGACGTCAAGCGTTTCAAGATTCAATGGGATTATTAGTAATTGTCTTCGCCATTCACCAAATCGCCATCCGTCATCATTCACCAGCATTATCTACGAGAATCATTCCGCGTACCTATGATAAGTCAAAGAAGCAGCTGTTATTGCTACCCCAACGAGTGTTTCAGTGACCACTCCTGTCCATTATTCAGCATTGTGATATGCCATGACATTTTGCAATTCCAAAAATCATCATTGTAGTAGTATAACTGCCATCGCGGAACCTGAGGATAAAACGTGTCCAACAATTGCTCGATTACTATCAACTGCTATTTGCCATCATTTGCCGTCAACGATCACTATTTGCCATTAACCATCAGTATTTTGTTAATGATGAGCCATCACCATCATACCATTAACCACCACCATTAGCAATGACCATTCGAGTACCACTATATCAACCCTTGTGGGACTCGCCAGCGCCTTCCAGGTTCAAATCCCAGTGTTCCCGGCCTCGGCGCGAAACTGTTAGACTCAGCGAAGTCGGGGTCGGTCGCTTGAGGACCGTCCTCCCGCGACGCGCAGCACTGGAATTCGTGGAAGAAAGGCGTGTGACAGCCATGGTTTTGAAAAATACATTGCACATGTTTGATTAGTAAGACAGTGGTATAGTAGTCCAAAAACAGATTCAAACGCAAGCATTTTGGGGCACAGGACAAGATAGAAATTTAAACACAAATTGTTTGGCAAGCACAAGTTTGAACCTTTGCACAGACACACAAAAATACATTCAAACGCATGCCTTTGTGCAAAACCAAAAAAAAAGGGGCTTTCTGGCAAACACTAAAGGAGACACTCATTAGACGCTACTGGTCTGGATGCTCAAACAACGAGAATCCCAAATGAATTCATTAGTCGTTTTATTGCATTTCTTTTTTTGTGTTTTTGGACAGTTTCCTGTTGAAAACTTGTGCAACCCAAGCTTTTCTTAGGAAAACTGTTACGAACATTGACAAAGATAAAGCGCCAAATTTTTAGATTTTCGGCAAACCAGAGTCCAAATTAATCTTTATACTGGCTCCTTTTGCAAATATGTTTGGAAATACTAATGTTCGAACCTTGTGCAAACCAAGCTGTTCCTAGGAATAGTTAAGACAAATGAAAACACTTGTCAAAACAGTAATTCTTTAGATGCTCAAACATCAAAAATCTCAAGCGAACTATTGTTTTTTTTCAATTGTGTTGAACTTTTATGGAAGTTTCCGTGTTCGAAACTTGAACAAACCAAGCTTTTGCTACAAACAGTCAAAACAATTCAAAACATGAGTCAACGCATTTTTTCAGATGCTCAAAAAACCGAAAATCTCAAGCTAATTCTTGTTTTTCAATTAATGTGTTTGAAAGCTTTGTTTGTTTGCTCGGAAATTGAGCCAACCAAGCTTTTCTTAGGACTTAGGAAAACAGTCAAAAGACATTGAGGAAAACATTAATAAAAACACATTAATCATGGGGTGCATTAACATGAATACGCGCAGCCAAAGATGTTCAGTTTTGAAAGCCATGGTTTGCAGGACAAACCATTCATGGGCATATTCAGATTTTTCGAAATTTGCCATTGAAAACCTAGCACGACAAGGTGGCGCTAGCAGGGCCGTGTTTTTCAGGTTGATGGCCACCAAAAATACCAACAATACCAATATATTTTGTGCGAGAAATACAGGGGATAAGAACCAACGATGATGGCCAGTGGTAGTTGCTAATGGTTTTTCACATCGTGCTTACTTTGCTGCCGGGGCCAGGGCCCACATCGGGAATCGCGTCGCTGGCCAGAACATTATTTAGTCGCTGTTGCATTGGCCTGTGGCATTCATGGCCTTCATGCTCTGAGAGTCCAGGCAAGATTCAATTGTTTGCTGCGACATGCGGGTGGTGCGGGCCGCGTTTGATTCTGAAATTCAATTTTTGGGCGGTCGTTTCTGTTTGCTGGTTGTTTTATTTGTTTGCTGGTGTCTTTTTTGCGTGTTGGTATTTTTTTTTTGTCTGCTGGTATTCTGGGCTGGCCTTCGTCCGTTGATTTCCAAAGCCGCTCAAGCAACAAGTTGTGCTGTTCAAGGCTGGTGGCCTGTGGGGCAATGGCCCTGGCAACCCCTGGCTTCTGCGCGGGCCACATCGGGAAGAATTCGAACCGATTTGACTTTGGATGTAAATTCTTGGAGGAACAGGCAGAAACACCGCAGTTCAAATGGAATGAGTTCAGGAATTGATAATTGTGAAGTCAACAATATTGAAGGCAAAAACTAGGAGTTCATACGGTTATTCTGTTTTTGGTTTGCTCTGGCAGGCGATGATCCAGTTAGCCGACCATGCGCAGCTCCAAGAGGAAAGGGCCAGCGGTGCCAGAACTGCAATGTATTCACCAGTTCTACACACGAATGAGGCGGTGATGCGCATGACCTTTTGCAAGCCCAAGAATACATCGAGAGTTTACGCGCATATTACTTTCGCCCATTTACTTTTGCCTGTGTATGTTGCACACCTTGTATAATATTTACATTTGCGTATGCATGCTTCTGTGTGTAAAGCGGTTTTCGCATGGAGATTCAGCAAAACCATTCAAAACCAGAGAGACTTTTGTATTGCGCAAAGAGATTCAGCCATTCAAAATCAAAACCATGTTTGTCCGGCCCGACCTTGGAGTGGTCGGTTTTCTTGAAAGTTCTGGCGTTGGCTGCCAACAAACGAGAACAGATGCCTCTGACGAATGTCCTTGTGTGCACGGCACACGCAATGCGGATTTCAAAAGTGAAAAGTTTGGTTTCTTCATGGTCTTGTGCTCGGCAGTGATGGGGAACAAATTCAGGAACGAAGTCCAGAATAGTTGTTGATCTTACTGACTGTGAAAATTCAAGCGAGCTGGGAGGATCTATTGTGGATATTTCAATGTCACCCCATTTCAGCCCGTTTGCTATCAAGCGGCATGCTTAAGTTTGCCACAAATGACAACAATCCATTTGATTGACCATCAGGTTCGGGGTGCGGTGCCGACTGAACGCATCAGATGCGATGAACACTGGCATAGGTTCACCGCCAGAAGTTTGGCGGAAGTGAGGATTCATACATGGGAATACCAAAAAAGACCTCGCAAAATGATCGGGTTTGATTGGAAAACCACAATTTCTTGCCACACATCGCTTGTTGACGGCATGGGTCCCAGGGAATTTGCGGAAAGGACAGCTTTCTCAAGTTAGGCCCAACAGACCATGAGGACAATATCACTTTCGAACCAACCATAGCCGCGCATGGCTGCCATCCACGGCTGCAACAAACTCCCAGCGCAACCCTTCCAAGGCCATCCAGGCGCTAGGTGCACTGCTCGCGAGCCATGAGATGCCATGGGTTGAGGCATTGCGAGTCATGCGGCGATTCATAGGGTTAATAGCCGTCATTTTAGCGGCTACTTGGTGTTAGTACCATCTTTTTTGTTTGTTCATGGCAATTTTTCAAACGAATGGGTAATAGTTCTGGCTTCACGGTCATCACGGTCAATGGACTATTTAGATCCATGGTCAGCAATTGATTCATGTGAAAATGAACTAGTGCTAATATTGGTCGGTCACTGCAACAAGTATTACACTTATTTTTTTTCTTAGCACGTATTACCTAGATGTTTGCTTTCCTATATGCTAACCGACGCTTGTTTTGACAAACAAGTATTCTTAAGATGCTGAAATATCTGATGGTAATGATACCCGCTTTATTCCACAACACATTACTGATCGGTGAGACTGACCAGTTCTATATTGTAAAAACAAAAGAACTATTGATATGACAGTTCCCATCAAAGCTACTCTAAAACTAGCTATGCGCCTGATGCTTTAGATAGACTAGATCACGCCTAGTATTTCGGTGTTGGTCACTGCTGGGCCAGGAGGTCCGCCTCCCAAAGCCTTTCCTCACGTCGCCCTGCGCAGCGATGGGCATGATGGGGCGGCTGTTTTCGAGATTGCACAATTGCCTTGGCACTCTCGGCATGCCCGTTACATCCATAGCCATGAAAAAAAAGCTGAATTAGGTTCCCAAATTTCTTTGGAACGCGCAGATTTTGTTGAAAACGGCTTATGGTTGAGGTAGTTCATTGGTGAAGGACGATGGTTTGGAGTGGCTAGTATTGGTCAATAATTGTGTTCATTCACATTGTGGTTGGAGCGTGGAGAAGGATTGGAGAAAATAGTAGCATGATGCAGAGACATAGGTAGACAGTAGACATATTTAAATAGCCAAAGTAAATTTCATAGAGACATTCCGAACTACGGTCCAGAAGAGAAGAGAAGAGAAGAGAAGAGAGGAGAAGAGAAGAGAAGAGAAGGGAAGGGAAGGGAATGGAAGAGAAGAGAAGAGGAGAGGAGAGGAGAGGGAAGAGAGAAGCGAGAAGCGAGAAGAGAGAAGAGAGAAGAGAGAAGAGAGAAGAGAGAAGAGAGAAGAAGAGAAGAGAAGAGAGAAGAGAGAAGAGAGAAGAGAGAAGAGAGAAGAAGAGAAAAGGAAGAGAAGAGAGAAGAGAGAAGAGAGAAGAGAGAAGAGAGAAGAGAGAAGAGAGAAGAGTGAAGAAGAGAAGAGAAGAGAAGAGAAGAGAGAAGAGAGAAGAAGAGAAGAGAGAAGAGAGCAGATTTCCGTGAAACTCTGGTCGTGGATGAAAAATATTGCCGGGGTAGGTGCACAGGTGCATATCATGAGACCAGCTTGAGTGTAACCATTCATTTTCAGCGGGACCTCCCCTCAAATTGCAACAGTTGTTGGTTTTATATCGACGGCATGTGTCATGGTTGCTTCGGCCCATCCCCGCCAGCACTCAGTTTTGGTAGTTTAATTTTAGTTGTACTTCAATCGGCTGTACCCCACTAGCCATTGCATCCTGATGATGGGCATCTTGCGAGTCTTGAGCGCCACCTTTTGCTGCACACCCGCCAGATTCTCCAGATGATTCTGCAAGTTCAGCCCTCGGCTCGATTGGGCTCAGCTTTGCGGGCGAAGTGATGGTTAAAACAGGGTTAAATGATGGCTTTGTAAACAACTCGGGCGATCCTGACACCGACCCAAGTGTGGCTGTTTGTTTGGGAGACCCATTTGTGGAAACCATGTATATCAAATCAGCCAGGAAACACACAAAACACTGTTTTTTTGTCGTCACAAGGCTTCATGCGCATTTTCAGGTAGGAAAGAAGGCATTTGTTTATGTACCCCACATATACAACAGAATTATTGTTGGTATACGTGCTGCGGGGTGCCTTTTTCAGAATGACTACGGGTGGGGTACCCCTTAGGGGATGGCAATCGTGGCGCCCCATTGCTGCTGAGGCGGCAGCCACAGAGCCACATGTGGATGCGTCAGAGGCATCCAGGGAGGGGAGCCACCGGTCATAGGTGCGGGTGATGGTTACTGATGGGATGTAATGGGTAAATGTATAATAATGTATCGGAGTGTTTGTGATGAGTATTACGATGGCTGGTGATGGGTTGAATCTCTGAGGCCATGTTGGAGCTATGCTGAGCTATATTCGGGCTATGCCCATCTTTGGGGTCAAGTTGAAACAAGTCGCTACCCCCTTCGGATGCTCCAAAACTTGCGAGCTTTTGTGAACCAATTGGCGCCTCGGTGCCGAAAATCGCTCAACTGCTTCGACTTCTTAAGAGGTCAGCGGAAGGCGACCAGGGAAGGTTTTTGCGCCAGTCATCCCAATGGTGCCAGACTCCAGCGGAGAAATGGTGGTATCAATGATGTGTACCAAGACTCGCAGGGTATGAATGAGTAGCGAAGAAACATAAGCAAATTGTTTGCTCTGACCCAGTGGCTTCTGAAACGCCTGCATTGCTGTTGGCGTTGTCAAGTATTTCAAGATTTCCAAATATGAACTAGCTCATTGACATGGTGCCAAACTAAAGACTCATAAAGACGCCTAATCAATCATGAGGCATCAATGTTTGCATTGGTTTTATGCGTGGTGCTGCTGATGAAGATATCGTTCAGCTCTGCGGCGAACAAGGTTCCACCAACGCCGGACGAGGCAAAGAAGGGGCTGATTGGACCACAGGTTAGTCATCAGTAACAGTCACTAACTGTCACTAATGGCCACACATCACTAGGAATCGTAATTATTTGTCACTGATAGTCACTGGTCATCACTAGTGGCCACTAATTCTCACCGATAATTACGAATCATCAGTGATGGTCACTGATAGTCGCGAGCCATCCGTAATGATCACTAGTTGTTGGGTTGCAAATAGAAATCCACATTGTAGTTGAGTTGCGCCCTCTATTTCCTTGCGTTTTGTAGCAGCTCTCGTCATGCATAGTTGGCGTCAGATATGTTGTTTTTTCGTATTTTGTTGCAAATGGGTTCTCAGTATGTGTGCAAAAGGATCTACGCACGCCTAAATACTTGTTGTTTCGATCGCGAACCACGCCTCAACCATGATTTAGCATGATATCAATGTTGCCGGCGTCACTTTGTCGCTGGATCTTATCGGTTAGTACGGTGCATTCATAGACATTTGTTCCCATGCAACTGTTGATCAGATTCTTCCACGGTTGTTAAAAATATCAAGTTTATGTCGGGGCTGCTGTTGACTGTATACCCACTGTTGTTAATGTGAAGCCGTGATTTATCACTTTTGACCCTTTCGGATTTCCGTGAAACTCTGGTCGTGGATGAAATATATTGCAGGGGTAGCTGCACAGGTGCATTTAGACCAGCTTGAGTGTAACCGATAATTTTCAGCGGGACCTCCCATCAAATTGCAACAGCTGTTGGTTTTATATCCGCAGTTGTCATGGTTGTTTTGATCCATCCCCACCAGCACTCAGTTTTGGTAGGTACGACCATAGTTGATTAGAGGGCATCTTAACCAACCTGTACTTTAATCAGCTGTACCCCACTGACCATTGAGTCCCGATGATGGGCGTCTTGCGAATCTTGAGCGCCACCTCCTCCTGCACAGCCGCCAGAATTTCCGGACGCTTTTGCAACAGCAGGCCCTCGGCTTGATTGGGCTCAGCTTTGCCGGGGTGATGGTCACAGCAGGGTTGAAAGATGGTAAAACATGGTGAAATTTTGGTGAAAACAGACAGAACATCATGATTATCATGATGGTTAACGCATGGTTGGAACATGTTGAAACAGTGCTAGACTGAATGAAACAACATCAATTGGATGAATCGCCAAGGGTTTTTGAGAGAGACCAAATTTTTTTAATAAACATTTGCCAATGGGGATTTAATGTTCTTCATGTTAGCCCCCCGATTCTGCCACCAATAGCCAGCAACAATATGGACATAAAGCAGCAATGGCCACCAGAAATATGCCATACCCGAGGGCAAGCAATTCAATTCAGGGTGGAATGTTGGATGTTTCCGAACCTCCGCAAATTCAGATACGTACGTCCGCTATGATCGATTACTTGGTCCGTTCCAAACGTGGAAAACTAATGATTCCAGGGGGGGCCGCATTAGATACGTCCGCATTGTGACGATCTTATAAGCTCCTCGCCTTCAGTTCCATTGGGTGATGCTCTCGATGCCCGTGATGAGTTGTCACCCAGTGGGGAAATATAGTACAACATGATACCCTTATCAGTAAGCCATCACAAAGCAACCAGGACACCCCGTTTTTCCAATGAAAAATAAACTGAGCGGTGCTGCGAGCAGCCCCAGGATGAGCCTCTTGAAAAGCGTGTTCAAGCGCTAGAGAGGCGCGGAGCCCAGGCCAAGAGGCGTTGTGTTTAATTTGTCTATTCACTTTTCTTTGTCTACCGGTGGTTGTTCTTTGTCTATTGACGGTTTTATTGTTTAATGGACGGTTTTGTTGTCTACTGCTGGTTTTTCTTTGTATGCTCGTTGTTTTCTTCTTTACCGGTGGTTTTTCTCCATCTATGGATGAAAAATAAACTTCGCAGTGCTGCGATGATCACCAGGACGAGCCCTTGGAAGAGCGCGCTTTAAAAGGCTGGAAAAGTGCGGAGCCCAGGCTTAATGAAAGATAAACTCAGCGGTGCTGCGAGGAGCACCAGGACGAGCCTCTTCCAAAGCGCGTTGAGAGGCTGGAAAAGCGCGAAGCGCAGGCCAAGAAGCGTCACGTTTAATTTCTATATTCACTTGTCTTTGTCTACCGGTCTCGTTGTTTTCTTGTTATTTTTTTCTGTCCCGGTTCCTTCTGTTTGCGGATGATTTGTCCAAGTCTGATTGCGGTGTTCATCTGTCTTACTGTCTCCCTTTTTTGCTCAGAGGCGGTTTTTATCACGAAAGCTGCGCCCCGCAGCTTGAGTTTGGTTAGCTTGTGCTGCTGTCTTTGGCGCGGCCGGCCACGTAAACCCCGCCGACGTGGGCCCAATTCCCCCCAGGGCCCCAGTTTATGGGTTTTCGCATTGGTTCAAAAAATGTAAAAACACATGTTTTTGCGGTTACCAAGGACAAAAAAAACCTGCAAAATTCGTTTGTGTATTCATATTTGTTTGTTCTTCTTCTGTATGTTTGTGGGTGGGTTTTCTCTCTGCTGGTGTTTCTTTCTGTCTGTTGCTGTTTCATTTATTCGCTGGTGTTTTGTTTGGCTGCGGGTGGCGTTTATTTCTGTTTGCGTTTCATCTGCTTGCCAAGTTGTTTTTGTGTGCCGGCGTTGTTTCTGTTTGCTGGTGTTTTTACTTGTTTGCTGGCGCTTTTAATTGTTTGCTGGTCTTCTATATTTTGGTGGTTTTACCGTAACCTAAACACAGCGGTTCTGGGTTTGGGTTTTTCTTGATGCTTTCTTGAAGCGAATCAGTCCATACACGGAGCAATGTAACGCTGCAAATTACGTCAAACATCCGTTTCTTCAGGAATACCGCCGCAGCACATACATACATATATGCTATATTTGTCCGAAGTGTCTGAAACCATGTACTTTGATTTACTTTTGACAGAATGTGGGAGCTGCGCGCAAGGAGCATCAATCATCAATCATTTTTCACCGGTTGACCAATGGCTTAACCCAATTAATGTTTAATTTTTCAACGAATAGTAAAAAATGAATTTTTCATTTTTCTTCCCATAAGGTGGTGCCTCTGTTTTTGACTTATTCAAGATTTTCCCCAGGTCATCCCTAGATTTGATTTGAAACCCCGGGCCATGCCAAGTTACAAAACTTCAGTTTTTTATTGCCATGAGATTCAAAAATTGTTCACGCATTTGACGATTCCCATGGGTTATCCTGGTTTGATCCTTTGACCCTGGCATGTGCCATAGCCAGCGTGTGAGATTATGGGTCAGCACCCCAGCAACGAGCCATCGGAAGATCATCCAAGGAATTTGACAAAGACCCCGAATAAGCTAAGGATGGTAGTTTTCCGAAAACATCAACAAACAATCGTGGAAATTTACCCACAAACAGGTGGTTTTGTAGGTGGCAAGTTCCTGGCGATTTCTTGGCTCAAACTTGATCCATACTACAATGGGAACTATGGATTTCACGTGTGTTTCTTGAAAATGGTTCTTGCATTTCTTCGTTCTGGGACGGGCACGGATTACACGAGAGCGGCGGAGAGTGAGAGAGAGAGATGGTGGCTGATGATGCTTAATAACCGCAAATGGGGCAATTCATAGCCAGGATTTATGATAGGGGTTCATGTGGTCATGGAGTTGGAGATAATAAAAAACGGGTGGCGGATTTACGGCGAGCATGCCGGTATACCAACAAACCCAAGTTTCATTGCCCTTTGTAATTTTTGCTATTTTGATTTTCCGTTTTTTGAAAAATTCTTACATTTGGTATCCTTATTTCGCTTATGATTTTCATCGTTTGTTTTTTTCAATTGTTTTTCCTCTTTTCATCTTCGTTTTTTATAGAAAATAATTTGTTTTCATTATTGTTAGTTTTGTACTTCTGTCTTTCAGTGTAAAGAATATGTTTCTGACCTTTTTTTTCGTTGGTTTTTATTATTAATTATAGTTTTGTTTTGATTTGTTGTTTTTTAGTATGATTGGAATTTTGCATTTTTTGGAAGACTGTTTTGTTGTTTTTTGACTTGTTGTTTTTTGTCCGTCACTAGCATGTTTATTATCGTGATTTTGTACCAATGTGAACATGTCCAATAACATTTTTTCAATTATTGTCATTTTTGATTTCTAATATTTATTTTCACTCAATTGCGTTTTTGCTTAAGAAATGCCATTCTCAATGTATACGTGTTACTATTTCCGTGTTACCTACTATTTTTTGTACTTTTGAATTTTCATTATTTTGATCGCTTTTGTTTTTTTCATTTTTCAAATGTTTGTTGTTGTTTATGGTATTATGGTTTGTGTTCATTGCCACTGTTTTTTGCATTATTATCATGTTTTTGATTTCATTTTTCATCATTATCACATGTTTATCACTATTGTTATTCGCATGTTGTTTTTTTTTTGTCATTATCATTTTTGGATGTTATAACATTTGTTCATTTCATGTTTTTTCCTTTTTGTTCTTTTTTTCAAATTTTTTTTGATGTTTGAATTTTTTGGTTTTCGATATAACGCTTTCATTGTCGTTAGTCGTCTTGTGAGATTACTATTATTGCCATATCCGTTATTTTTCCTGTTTTGGTTGCATTTTCGTTTTCATCTTCATTTTTGCATGTTATTTTTTACTATTCCCATTTTTTGTTTAATTGCTACAATTGTTTTTACTTTTACTATTATTTGATTTTAGTTTTGATATTATTTGCAGGGTTTTATATATGCAATGTTTGTGGCGATGTTTTTTAACAGCTATGAATACTTCAATTTTTAAATATGCAGCATGCATGTTGGATTGATGCACTCTATCTACTTAACTAACCCCATCTATATAACCTGATCATGTCCGATCTGATCTAACCAAACCATGCACTTGTCAGACTGGGTGCAAGCAAGATCGAAAATTCAGAATGATTTTGAGTTCACCTGATTTGGTTGGAGGTAATTGGTTTTGATCACTTTTTTCTACATGTCCAACCCCTTGAAAGGTGAATTACTTTAATCCGCCCCTGTGAACCCAGTTCAAATTGATTAGGCTAGTGGTTCGGCGACCAACAGTTTTTTTGGTACACACAGACATGTTTCGATTGCTTGGTTTCACGCATCTAACCAAACCAGCAATGATTGTTTTTTGTAAGACCTCAGGGTTGCATTGTATGGATCTGGTTGGTGAAGGTCTCTTGGGTGAAGTACCTAATCCTTGAGGCTGGACACTGAGCTGGTACCAATTTTGGGGGGGCTGATGGAACCCAGGGGCTGCTTGCAGATGCCGAGGCATGTGCAGACGCTGAAATTACTACAGTAGGTACCACTTGTAACCATCACGAATCATCATGACCACTGATATTTATACATCTTGATCATTGCTTTTAATTTTCAGTGAATTTGGATTTATTGGCCAATATTCACAACGGTTATTGACCATTCATGACCATCGTCCACCATGGTTGTTGTTTTCCGGCGCTGCATGGAAACATTGAGATTTGGCTCAAGATTGGCCTCGCCGAAGTCAATGCATTGCTGAACCACAACACACAGCACCAGACACATTGCAATGGACATGCGCTCCGCAACAATCATGATGGATTATGCCGTGTTTTTTTCAGATGTGGTTCATTACCAATAGAACTGGTATGGTGGCTCCAAGTGACGGTTCCATAGCTATGGAAAACAACCATTGACGTGAAAGTTTGTCCGTTCCGTGTCCACTGACATCTCCAGTAAAACGTTTATCCTTGTTTTTTTGTGTTGCTCTACACATATATGAAACATGTTGAAAATTCAGCATGACCCAAACAAAAAACATGCAAAGTTATCAGGTTGTGAGAAAATAGGGGAAGGCATCGAAAGGGCAATTTCCTGTGCATGCTGTTGTGGAACACCGTGAACCCTGCTACTTCACAATGCTGTATTGGGATGCCGGTTTTACAAATACGATTAGTTGCACTTGCCCACCGTTGGAATTCGCTGATGTTGATATGTTGTTGAATTGTTGAGAACCGACTCGCTCCTCCATTTTGATTTGCCACTGCGCCACAACCATGAAAGAGGCAGCCTGCGGCGGTGATGGAGTCTAGCTTGTCAGCACTGGAATACTGGCATGATGGGATATTTGTTGCTGATCAGATCAATCGACTAGCACGTATGGCAGTCCAGTGCTCAACTATAAGATTTGAGTCAAGGTCCTTGTCCGGGAAAGCACATGAATGGCACATTCTCAGGGCTACTGGGTTTCCTAGCAAGAATGTTCAGATTTTGGATGGCTGGTACCATTTGATGTTAACAGAATGTATGGACTCGGTATGACCAAGACAAAGCGTGAGTAGAACTGGACGAGTATGGTACTGATCAAAGAATTACCACCAATGATATTGTTTGCCATCCATTCTGGAGGAAATATCCAGAGGTATCAGATCAAAGATTTGGAAACCACCCTGAGAGCAATAAGAACACTAGCTTCAATGGGAAAATCATCTACAAGTGGTGGATTTTCTACTTCCAGATTAGTTTGCCAGAGGGTATGCTCACTAGATTCCCTCTCACCAAGAGTTGCTGATGGTCGGGTGATATGTTTGTTGGTTGGGGGATTGTTGCTGGTTGTTGCGCTTTGCTGCACAGGCTAGTTATGCGACATAACCTTAGCTTCAGACCCCATGTGAAACTAGGCACCTGTTCGAAAGATACCTATAGCCTATAGGCAACCAAAGTAGCGGACGCGAACGCTTCCTCTTTGGAGTTACCTTGTTCCGTACCACAGGGGATCCGGGTGGATACGGCATTATCAACCAATATTAACCTTTGCTAGCCACCATCTGTTAAAACTCAACCAGTCTTAAGCACTGTTAGCGATACGAAACGCTCTACTAAATGTTTTTTTACTGGGCAATGAGACACAAAATTGTCGCCTTTGACAAAAACGTGGAAAACAGATGTGGGTTCCACCTTTCGACTGTGGAAAAGTAGGATTGTCCCCCCATTACTGGTGGTTAGTGATTGTTCCTTTTGTTGTTTATTGCTGACAACATGTTGCTATCTTTATCTGTGTCATTTACGATACTTGTTGACTGTTGCTCGTTGCCGCTAATGCAGAATCATGATTGTTGTTGATTTGTTGTGCATGTTATTGTTTATGGTGGATGTTTGTTGTTTGTTGTTCTTGTGTTTGCTTTCTTACATTCGTGTGTTTGTTGTTTTTGTGTGATGGTTGTTGTTGACTCTTGTCGATTGATTTTGTTGCTTTATTGTTATTTGTTTGTTGATTTGCGATGATCAACCATTGTTTTTGGCCAATGATTCTTATTGCATTTGTTGTTTAAACTAGTCGCCAATTATCAGCAATTGTTGTTGACTGTCGTTGATGGTTGTTGATTGCTGGTGCTTGTTGATGATGGGTTCTAAGTATGTTGGTTATAATTGTTTGGCCTGGGACTCTTGTTGCTGAGAACTGTTGGCACTCAGGTAGATGAGAGAAAGCCACGGTCTTTTGGGGTTCCATGGGTAAGTGCGCCGGTCGGGGTTTCCACCAGCGTTTTTTCGCGTTGGTCTTGTTTGGTACTCCCCCTGGCAATCCAAAAACACCCATGACTACTTAAAGTGTATGCTCTGGAAAAAACGGAATCGAGTGTGGCAGGAATTCACTGAAACTGAACAAACTCCATCACTTTGATACTGATGGACGCGCGCCCTGGTAGAACCTCTGCGCGACGTTTCGGGTGAGTCACCAGTTTAGCTGCGTCAGGTGGCCTTCGACAAGGATCTCTTGGAGAAGCGATTTGGCCATGTCCTGGCTGCGCGGTGCAGGGGTCACCAACAATTCGTGACTCATGGTATTCATATTGACATGTTTATTTGAGTCACGTTTATATTGAGTGTTTGTTACCCCTTGGTGGTTTGATTGACATGTTTACATGTTTATTGCTCCCACTTGTTTATTTTCCAAAATTCTAAGAGGCCCCAATCTGTGGTACTGATTGGTGGAAAGAACATCTAGTCAGTGGTTCCACATAGTGTTGACTAGTAGTGATGTGCGACGTTTGTTGGTTCAGCGTTTAAAATTCAAATGTTTTTTAATGATCATAGCTAATAAAACATGATAAACGCTCATTAAAACGATGCAAAAAAGAACCTAAGAGCGATCACTTATCATATCATCAGCGTCACTTCAACGAGGCAGTGAATTCTCAATACTAGCTGATTCTTGCAGGGGCTAATTGTGCGTTGAGCAGTTTCAACCCCGGTCGATCTTTAGACTCCAAGGGGTGAAGACTCATTCGACATGTGCTTCGCTGACTCATGATTGTGATGTTCGAGCTTGTACCTGGTTTCCAGGCCATGAGATACCCCCAAAGTTCCTACAGCCACAATAATTTTGAAATCGGGTGAAGTGTGGGGTGTCTTATTCTCCGAAGATGCCTCATATGTGGTTCGCTTTGCCACTGATGGGATTGCCAAACATTTGTTCCAGCTGATTCTTGCTGACTCTGATGCTACAGTATCATTTCTTTCGCCAAGAGGCAGTATAAACTTCCAATGAACGGAGTGGATGAATTCGATGTCATCATGTATTGCCGTTGTTGTCAATCATCCATTGCCATTTTCCCCGCCCATTGGGCATTCATACCCTCAGATTTTGTGAATCATCCATCCGTGGCCATTGCTGGTTGCCATTTGATGGTGATGTAAGCCCACGCACCCTCTTTGCCCACCCTGCAACTCGAAGTAGATCTATTTGGGATTCACATCAGCCCCGAAGGCAACCCTTCTTGGAGGGTTTCTCTCCCTATGGTGCTATGGACTGGGTGCTCATATTATTTTCTATGCTTGATGACTAGCTGGTTGGTGGTGCACAACCCTGGTTGACTGATATGTTGGCCAAGCTATAATCATCGTCACTGAGCCTTTCTTCCCGGTTTCATTAGGAGAAACCTGTGCTGTTCAAAACTCCTGACTTTCATCATCCACTGCAGGCATTCCTTCTTTCTTCGTTCCATCAAGCATTGATGGTTAATATACCCGACCATCCAACATGATCAAGCATGATTATGTCATCATTGTTAATATGTCAATCTATAAAGATATTCTATATATATATATGTGTACATATGTATGTGGCATGTGTGGTATCAATTCGCGATTGTATATTATATTTACTCACCATGTTTCATATTATTTCATATTTCATTCACCGCTTTTGAGTACATACCTTGGGTGTTGAAGACTAATCACTAGTACCCCACCAGTAATAGAGCTTCCAATGCATCGTTTTCTGAGGTCCGTGGCAAATCTGCGATCAGAATGTTGCCTTGGCAAATCATGGGCAGGGTAGCCACCAGCCGTCCGCTTGGTTACGGGCTGGTTTTGGTTGATAGCAGGGAATGATGATCAATGAGAATGGCATGGTTAAGAATGGTTAAGAATGGTAGATGGTGAGTGGTCGCATGTCACTTCGGGTCCATAGTGGTGCGTAATGGTGAATGGCTAATGTGGTTGCTAACGGCTGACGAGGGTTAAGGACCCTTTATCATGATTGGCAATCTTGGTTATCCGTAGTGGTTTGCGGTAAATGACCGTCTTTTTGATGCTTGATCAAGGA
Source organism: Symbiodinium kawagutii (assembly GCA_009767595.1). Lineage (NCBI taxonomy): Eukaryota > Dinophyceae > Suessiales > Symbiodiniaceae > Symbiodinium > Symbiodinium kawagutii. The sequence goes on along the minus strand of VSDK01008122.1, from coordinate 110,992 downwards.
CGCTCGATTGCGAGGTACCATCACCGGCCGCATCGTCAACATGGGAATATCAGGTATACGGTATAGTGGTATACTTATTCCCCTTTGGCCAGTGGGCAACCAGTATAATGTTTTTCTACAGAATTATCAAGAATAGGCGACAATCATTCATCCCTGAGCATCCCTGAGCCATTCTTGATTGATTAATGCATTTTAGGTCAAACATAAATCAAAAAACGCCACCATTACTGTAATCTGAATCAAGGTTGTTAAAGTATGTCACCAAAATGTCCAATCAAACCTAAATCAACTGAAATGTTTCAGCATTGGTTGAACCATTGGTGTCACCATTTTTTGACGCCTCAACCACCATCCCACCCCTTAGGAAGCATCGCTTTCACGGCTCAGGCTTCAATGTGATCGTCCAAGTTGAGGACCGCTGCTGGATGCTGTTGGACGCAACGGTTTCTACGGCAAGTACTCTTGGTTAATAATGGTTGGCACCAGTTGATACTGATTGATATGGCTATGGGTCAATACTAACCAACCAATACTGGGTGAAAATAACCAACAAAACTATAGGGACACCAATGGTTAATGATAGTGGAGCCAGAGGTACGGGGTTTTGACCCACAGCCAATTGTTTAATGATGTTCCATTATATTGGTTTCGTTTTTCTTGGACAGCAAGTGTTGAATCATCTCATTTGATCAACGACAACGATTATCTTAATTCTCAACATACACAACAGAATCAAGTATCAAGCGAAGCATGTTGAGAATTGTATGTTCGGTGGGTGGTAATGGCTTCTAAGACTGGTTTAACGTGAGTGCTCACAACATGTTTTTTTGATATGTCTTCATATGCTAATGTGCAAGGAAACCAAGATTTAACATGATTTAACCGACTCCAATATTTTTGACTTTAGCAGTACCAAAAAATATCGTTCGCTGGTTTTAGTGGTAACCTTCGCTAGCAGGCCCCCCAAGCACCTAAGCGCTTGAGCTATCCTTAGTTGGTTGTGGCACCTACACAGAAGCTTCATGCAAGGTGATGCCTGGGGACTTTCACAACCCTGCCCGGCGCACCGACGATGGCTACTGCTATACTTTGATATAGTTTGTCCTCGACAAATGTTAAGTACAGTCCCGTCCTGACCGGAAAACATGAACATGTGGGTCGCAAAGATGTTGAACGGTGTCCCAAAGTACAGTGGGGCTCGTTGTCGCAAATAAAAGCGTTGCCATTGTATCACATCTTGCCATATAGCAAGCAGATATCACATTTTCCAAGTGTTGATTGCTTGGCTCACGGCGGCTCATAGTCAAGTATAACAGGTGATCCATAGTTATCAAGAAACCATCCGCCATGTTACCTGCTCAATAGCTTGAGGTGGTTGCTGATTTTACTACCCAAGGGGATTATGCATTGAATGGCTTGGATCTCCCGTTTGTGTTGATTGTTGCTGGTGCATAATAATATCGGCATATCCAACAACGACTTTTCGATGCTTGGTGAATGGCGATGTTGGGATTTGCAAAGTTTAGCACAGCTATTGACCCCGCAGATTATGCATGTATGGTATGTTTGCCAGGGTGTATGCACCCACAACACCATATATAACATGACCCAAATATACCATGCTGGAGGTATGAGCCTAAGTTTGGGTCACATGATACATGTCAGTAAATATATAGCAATTGTAGAGCATTTGTGTCCATAGCCACATCACGATCCTGAACCTGAGCTGTCCCCTGTGGAGTACACGCAATCAAAAACGCACTAAATGTCAAAAACAGTACCCCTTCGGTAGATGCGCCCCTGGATAACTGGGAAATGCCCATATTTTTCAGCCAAGCCATGGAAAACTATCGATAGATGGGCAATTTTTCATTGCCAGTTGACCCAGTGTATATAACCACTATAGAGACCTAAACGTCAGCAAGCGACAATCATCAGCCTCATCATCCCACTATTGTTGCTCATTCGTTTAAAACCACCAACCAGTAGTTGTTTCACCACTGTTGTTGGTCATCATCCCTTATTATTGACCACTATAATCCTGTATAAGACGTGTTTAAAACCAGCCGTGATTGACACAACTGAGATCATGTCCCACTTCTGTTCAGATGCTACGTTGCAGCTCCAACGCCAGGCCCTTCGATCAGAGAACCAAATCATGAAGGCCGACATCCGCAGTTCAGGAAAGTCCCCAGCTCAAATAAAACCATTATTGGTTGGTGGTTTTGAACATTTTCTATTTTCCCTAGTAATTATTATCAAATGGATGGTTGACGAATATTTTTCATAGGGGTGGTTCAACTACCAACCTGCCGTGACCGTTAAAGTTTCGGGTAGTAGAGTTTAGTCAAAGGCACTATCAATTTGGAGACCTCCCAGGTTTTAACCGCAGTTTGTAGGTTTTAAAACAACTATCCCAGCTCGAACTGTTGATGTAGTAGTGTTAGTTGTTTTAGGTAGTAATGATGTTGTTCTTACAAAGGTAGTAATGGTTGCTACTACTTACTGGTTGTTAAAAAAATGATCAGAAGAGTTTCAAGGTGTGTTTGGTATATTGCAGTCTTGCGTATGGTTGACGTGGGAATCGCTCATAAATTTTAAATTTGAGCAGAAGAGTTCTTTCATATCATTGGTAGAAATCTGCCAGACTAAACCAACAGGAAATCTAAAGAATATTCAAACACAAAATAAGCGTATAGCTAGCTGTGATTGTGATAGATATTGTCAAGCAAATATTTGCCAGCGAGGGTTCTTGCAAGCAGATATTTCACTATTGTCAGCTGGCCTAAGAACCCAAATTCTAACGTTGCGGCGGCCTAGCTAGCTCTCCATTCTTGCTGAACACCCAAGTCCGCTTACTATGAATTATTCCCAGCCCAAACATCTTCATGTGTTCATTCCAAGAAGTGGTTAATGGGAAAATCATGGAAAATCTATAGGATACCAAAGGAACCCCTAATTAGTGGTTACAACAAGGCTTTCCAACGTAGATTTTTCCATCAACCCAGTGATTGATATGTTGAAAGAGCAATCTTGAAGATGTGTTCTCCCACGTCAGACACGCACATGTATCTCCAAAGCTAGTTCGTAACTTGCTGGCTCTTAGCCAAGCTGAACCAGTATGAACCTTTGAATGTGTTTTTAATCATTACTTAGATTCATCATCAAAGAACCTTCAATCAAATAGACATCAATTGATATCATTGAATTATTCAATCAACATCATCAAGTGCAATCATGGGTTGAACCTTAGCGACCCTGCTGAATCATGGCATAGCTTGTTCCCCAATTGACGTTCACGGCTTCCTGGCCTATCGTCCTGGCACAGGAAAAGCTTGATGCGTTATGCGGGGATTCCATGAAGCTGCACAGCGACCTGGCTGTGTTCTGCCATGCGTTTTGGAGGAAGTGGTGAAGATAGCTGAGATAACAACTGCTTGTGTATGCTAGATATGGGTTGTTTCTCAAGCCACATGGGACCCACAAACTGGTTGGTTACTGTGCATGGTTATATAAACTAGGATGATTTGGAGGTACCGACATGGCTTGAGAAACCACCATTTAAGCTTACTTAGTGTCCCTGATCATCGAGAAACAAGAACACTGGTAATGACAAAACGTGAGCATGCTTATATGGTGGTGTCTTATAATAGGGAACCTCAAAAATGGTTCGGTTAATGATAAACTCTGGTTAATATGGGATGATATGGGGGTACCCTTACTTTGAGAAGCCACAATATTAGGCCGGTTGGTGGATATAGGGTGACATATGTTGGGCTCTATTGAGAACAACTTGCTGTTGAAAGGCGGCCAACCATGCAAAATCATTCATTGTTTCCCGGTTCGGTTCAGCTACCTGATCTTTGTTGAACTGAAGTCTCATGGTAAGACCAGGATAACACAGCAACGCGCTAGATGGTGATATACGATTCTTCCATGCCCTGGTCATTTATTCTATGAATGAAGACTGGCAACTTGATGCTTTTTCAAGTGGCTTGATACTTGATATACGTCAGTTTGCATCCAATGGTCTCATAAGATATGTATGTAGTATAGAACGGTTCTATATTTCAAAGGATGGTTCGATGTAATTGTGGATTGATGTAACGGTTTCACTCACTAGCAGTTCAGGGTAAAGTCCGGTTCTCCCGTTTATACTACTTACTGCTACCAGTATATAGTATACTGTATACTATAGTTTCTTCCAGTCACCCTGTTTCTAGCGACCCTCGATTGGTCGGAACAAGCATCAATGCTAATGCTTAGATTCCATGAGAAGAAATGTTGGTAAAGGATGTTTATGTATGGGCCCAACCTAGCAATTTACACTACCACTGAAAGTCGAAATTTAAATCGGGGAACTGCAAGCAACCGATGCCTTGGATACTAATTTGGTAGTCTGTAAAAGCATCGGTTGAAATGTGATCGCATATTGTTTCCCACCATGCGCTTCATTGCCTGGACACTCTCCAGATTGGATGATCAAAGATGAAAGGACGCGCAGAGTTGTATTATTTGCTACTATGCTGAAGCATTTGGCCATGCTGAAACCTGCAATTTGTGTTTTTGCACAGCTATTGGGATAACAAAGTTTACTTCTAGCATAGGATTTGCGAAGATCATGTGTAACTACTTGTTCTGAAATGCTTTCGAATTACTCATAGCACTTGAGGCCTCATACAATAATTAGGTAAGCCTCATCAGTCACAATCAGAACAATGAGCATCGTGGATTTTTGTGAAAGCTCAACAGCACCATAGGTTTTCCATGAAGAGAACTTGAGTATGTTTGAACTCTTGGAATTCAGAAGATTTGTGCTTGCTTTGCGGGGAACTGGCCGTGCTATGCCGTGTTGTGTGTTAGGTATATTCACATGATTTCACATGTATCTCAAGATAGATAGATTGATGTATGTACATAGACGTTTGTATATAGGTAGACAAACAGACTGGATTGATAGAAAAGTAGTTGAGATCGCTATGATGTACGGAGTTTTTGGATGTTTGCGGTAAACTTATATAACTATACAACTCAAATGCTATCGACAAATAATATTGGGCCATAGTTAAGCCGGTTAAACATGGTTAGATGCCTGTAGTCCTGTTTTAGTGGAGTAACTTTGGTCAGGCATTCCTATACCTGGTTTATCACAACTGGCTGTCAACCATCGCAGCGAGGTTTAGATGCTGGTACTATGAGGCCTGGTGGTGCTGTCCGCCTGAACACATTGGACGGCGATGATGCATGAGTGTTGATTACTGATGATTAGCTTGTGATTGACACCAGTCAGTTGATTTGTACTCCTAGTTGAAGATGGGGAACAGTTAATGTCGATTAAAAAAATACATATTTTGTTTTCAAATATATGAGTATTTGTCGACTGGAGGATGAATCCTTGTGCTCAAAAATTGTGAGCATCGGTGTATGCGTATCAGCGGCGCAAAGGAATATGTCAGGTTGCCATGGGTGTATGATGTTCGATCAACCATTTTTCATCATGTATCTCCTGTATATCAGCTAGTGGTTAGTACTACTATTATAATGTAAACGTTGTAATCGGCTATTTATTAACTGCAACATATTTGGGATTGCTTGGGAAAGTTGATGGTTGTTAAATAAGCTTGGCCCGTTGGGTTGGACAGTAGTCAAGTTGTCGCGTGTGGTCACTTACCATTACGACCAATACTGTCATTGTCACTGTAAACAGATTCATAATTAGTTGTATAACATTATCAATCACCATGTACATTTTTGACATCCCATAGTTATATTATTGATATTGCTGGTTGCGAACTGGGTAAACTACAAAGCATGTTTCCCTTCAGCTGTTTGTCCTCTCCAACAGCGTCGCATTTTACCCGTTCATCTCAGGAGACGTGAGCCAAATTGAATAAGAAGATGAATCGGGGGTTATTGTTTATTGTGTTATTTCACTGATAGTTGTTAGTATCAGTTTAAGACGTTAAAATGATGAAGAGTGGTCAATCAATGGTCAATGATATTCACCTCAGTTCTACACAAAAAGGATTGTTTTGATCGTTTTTAAGTGGTCAAAAGTCCTCAGGAATGATGGATTGTGCGGCGTGATGTTTAAGACTCCTTTACATCCATGGAACTGTGGGTGTTGGATATTTGCCATGATGAAGCAATGTATGTTTTTAGACATGTATGTATATCCATATATAAATATCAATCCATGCATAGGCTGAGAGACAAAAAAAACATGAATGACCCGTATTAGCAACTGTTGAGTCAGATAATTCAATAACACGTGTGCGTGTTGAACAGACTATCAATCACCATCAACCTTTAACCACGACTATCAACCAATACCATCCATATTTCATCATCGACCAGCCATATTGTCAATCATATCGTATGTTGGTTTGCCATCCACTATCAGCTATGAAGTACCTTCAAATAGCTATGATTAGCCATCCTACACCAGCTTGCAAACCATTATCCATGATTAAAATCCACTACTGCCCATCAGCCATTACCAACCACTGCTAGCCACCATCCTCAATCATTCTTAATGATTGTACAGTAGTTACTACGCACCTGCGGTTAGCCACTGCTAACCATCAACCATTTACCATAGTTGAACACTTCCATTAAACAGTATTAGGCCTTACCACAAGTCAAATCATTTACCATGTCCCAGACAATGGAATCCATGTATGGTCTTTGAACCGCTTTGACTGAAATGCCGATGAGATATGATGAGATCATAGCTGACATATGGATCTTTGCAACTGACCGGTAACTAGGTGGGCCATGACTCCCATAAAAACTCTTGTGAACATAATCACTTACTTGCGCAGCGGGGATGGCTAACCTCTAAGTCAGCATCATCATCTCACCAACCACTAATCAGCCACTATTCACTAGTTGATCAACAATCAACTCCATTAATCAACTCCATTAATCAACTCCATTAATCAACTCCATTATTCACTAGTCAATCATAGCTAACCATTAATCAACTCCATTATCAGCAGCTGAGTCTTCAACCGCTACGAGCTTTGTTGCACAACTCACGTGCCAGGCCCACCGAAATCCCTGGCAGCATCAACGATCCGAATCAGGCGCTGCTAATCACGGCTTCGAACAGGGTCAATGGTGGTCAATGATAGTGGTGGTCGTATTCAATGATAGTGATGGTCAATGATAGTGACAGTGATTTGAAATCCGACTACTCACAAATGATGGTATGACAGTAGTTAGTGATGTGTGTGTGTGTGTCAAATTCACGCCGGTTGCATCATGCGCCGAAGGTTCTCGCTTGGAGCGCTGCATGTGGCACAGTAGGGCATAACCAACCAACCAGGAGGGCATAACCAACCAATAAGGAGGGCATAACCAACCAATAAGGGGGTTGCAACTAGAGAATCCTGCAATCAGCTCTTTATTGAGGATGCTGTACCCACCTAGACTTGTGGATGAGATGGTGGCCCAGAACTGGTACTCCGTGTTGCATTTTTGCCGTCGCTTTCGTGGCAGTATGAGGGGTATCTGAGTTGATGATGCTGACTTGAGAGATTCTCGCAATCTTCGGGGTATGCTTGGCAATAATGCAATCGCCGGCTTCTGACTTGAGGAGTCTCTTGATTATTGTCGCCCAATACTTTTGACTAGACCCTCAACCATTCCCAGTTTTGATCAGTTCATACGGGATGGACCATAGTTGATCACCCGTACTCACCATTACTAACCACAAGGGAACCTACGGAAAGTGACGCCATTGTATCAATAAAAAGTCAGGTCATGGCATGCCTTGGATGTGTGACTCCATATGATTCGAAGTGGTGAAAGACCATGTTCCTCTTGGGAAGTGCCATCCCATTCCCCTCTGGTAGATGAGCACCATGCTGAATTTAACCATGAATTATGTTTATGTATATATATATATATACTTATAGCTGGTTGGTGGTTTTTAACATTTACTGTTTTCCCCAGCAATTATTCACAATTCTTGGTCAACACAACTATTTATTTCATAGGGCTTGACACCACCAACCAGATCTGGAAACCACCGGAAACCCATCGATTTCTATGGCAAAGACCTTTGAAACCCAGGGCCATTTCTGTGGTCAGGAGCAGCAGGCCTTGAAAGTGCCGGGCGAACGAGCTGAGACACCCACCACGCCTTCTTCCGGTCGACGTGCGGGGAGTCCCGGCACTTGCCGTTGGTCAATGTTGGTTAACTTCACCGTGCTTATGATCAATGGAATAAATCGTTGCTGGTTAATCATTTGGTTTGTTAATATTAACCATGAAGCATCCCTGTTGTTGGTTTATGATCAAGTATGGGGGATGCTTGATGGTAGATATTAGGGATTGACTGGGGATAGTCACCAACAAGAGTGGTTACAGAAAAACTATATGGTGGTTTCTTAAGCCATAGGGGACCCCCCAATTAATGAGTACTGCATATGCTGGTCAAATAGATACATATGTATATATATATATACATATGTATATATGGGTGTTTCTCAAAAAATTGGGGACCCCCAAATCATCCACTATTATTCATGTTTCATAATAAACTATCCATTTTTGGGGATCCCCTATTTCGAGAATCCACCATACGGTAAATGATAATGCTGGTACATGATGTTTATACAATATCGTTGGTGTTTTGAAACAGTTGTTTGTTTCTCACAATGATTTTGGATGGTTGCTTGATTTTTTGTGCATGGGTTGCAACTGCAACCTGTAATGGCTAATATTGGTTGATGATGCTTGCTAATGTTGGTTACGAATGTAGGATGGATAAGTGATTACAAGGTAGAACGTGGCCGTATTGAAGAGAAGACCATTTTCCAATGTGGCTTGGGGGTTCAGCTTGGATTTCACGGTGCAAGCGTCTTTGTGCGCACTGCACCCTGATCAATAAGGGGCGTATGTCGCATGAGTGCTGAGTGGCAACCCTAACCAAAGGTGTTTTCCACCTTAATTCTTGATCGATCAGAATGATATTCATACTGATGCCAGAATGATTCTAGACCTCCATTGAAAATGCCTCATGGGAGATCAATAGTAATAAACCCGTATGATTTTATGGCAGCTGTTAAACTTGATCGATGGATCTCTACCGGTACAAACAGTAACCACACCCTGAAGTGGCGTAGTCTTTTGATGATTCACAAGGATGTGGCTTTCTCAACCAAAACGCAACGCATGTCTAAGATGACTGAGAGAATGTGTGCCTGGCCTTGGAATTGCACGGATCCCTTTCCATATGTTTGAATGACTCAGTCACTCAGCTGGGATGTGAATTGCCGCTCATTTCCGGTGGCACTTCGTTTTGATCCGTGCTCGTGGCCCTTCTCCAAAGTTGGGGTAGAAGTAGAATCTCAAGAAAAATGGTGTCCAACATTTTTGACAGTGTGAATATTCCCATGTATGTATGCATGTGCTTATGATTTAATTGTGCTTTGCTGAAATGATTTGTTTTAGAATACTCATTGTGGGAGAGAATGTTTGCGGACATACTTCGTCGATGTATGTACACGTGTACCAAATTGCATACATATGTCCATGTGTACATGCATGAATACATAAATGCACATACAAACTGTCAAACAAGACATTGATACATTCATTTGTACATCTATCCATAAGTACAATTACACTGTCAAAAATATACACGTCCATGTGTGAATTTACAAGCAAACTGGTGCCCACACCAATTGAAGAACAATAGACTCCAAAATAAGATGAAATCATTGATATGTTATATGTTGACTTCAATATTTGTCACTTGCCAATCGATTGCGTACACTCATGTACAAATGCAGATTTGTGTGCATGCATGTGTGCAGGTTTGCATGCATGTACAGACACATGTATGCTGACATGTAGACACACCTATGTTTATGTGAATTCAATCATGTATCACTATGATATAGCTCCAATGAATGCAAATAGTTGAAGACGGACTATAGACATAAATGAAAGTAAACATGCACCTGCTTATCCATTCGTGCGCTGCTTTTATGTTTGCTCTTGTTCTTTTTGCTGGCGTTATTTGTTCCCGTACTTGTGACATGTGTAAATGTATGTGACGATAAAGTATACATATGCATGTATATAAGTAGATCAAATTCATACATATATACAGTCAACCACTATCAAACAACGAACATGCCCACACCCCATACAAGAGTTGGATGGCCCTGCTGGTGACAAGAACATGCTGCTCCATCCCAGGCCCGAAACCGGAAGGGCAAGACCACCAGTTTCGGGACAGCGGCACTGGTCCCCCCGGCTTGCACCACTGACAAATTGAATATGGCCTACAGGAAGTGGCTGCTGGTTTCAAGTCTTTCTGATGACTTGATAGCGCTTTACAGCAACAATGATGATAGTTGATAAAGGTTAGCAGCAACAACTGGTATTGTAACACAAAGACTACTAATATATTAATCATATAAAGCAATTACCGTTGCTTTAGTCATTGCCAATGGTTGATGTTCGTTAATAATCATTCTAGAATCACAATTTTCGCGCTGATGCACAATTTGCGATGGTGGAGACAAGAACAATGATCATTTATTGCGGATATAATCAGTCCCATCATCAGTGTGACCATGAATCGTGTGACCATTGATCAAATGACGATGTCCACGAATTGTATTCATGGCCATTGATCAGCCATGGGTTGGTGATACCCATGGCTATCAGATAATCATTTCCAGTGCTTTTTATTACATTTCCATGATGTGCCCCTCAGATTGCTTTGAGCTATTGATGTAATCACCAACAGTCACCAACAATGCTTATACCAAGTTATACCCAGATATGTGTAGGCAGTAAAGGACAACTTGATGTGCACAATTTGGGCAAGAGATGCCCCTCATCATGTATAGATCCATTTTAGATCCCGTTTGATTGATGGTGGCAAGTTGTGGATTCGGCTACGACTTCATGGCAAAGTAGGCAAACTAAACCTACATCGGGCGGTAGCAGGTCCGTGTTAGAGAAATGTTCTTGGTTGGAACACGTTCATCACTTGTTTGATGGACTCTTGAGCATGGACCCTTTTAGATTTTGTTCAAACCTATCCATTTCAGCTTGCAACATTGAAGGAATGTTGCGGTGCGAGCTACACATGATTGCCATGAGTTAAGCTGAGATGTTTCACCTCGGATGTGGTTTACACATGGAGCTGATGCCACCAGCAACCCTCAGCGACGAGTAAACACTTGGGTTCCCCCGCAACTGGCGCTCCACTAACGAAGGGCTGAGGGTCAATTTCTATGGGTCGGTGAAAGAAGCTGATGGGGCGAGCCGGCATGGCATGAACCATCAATAGTATTTCCTTCTTACCATCCAGAACCATTGTAAGTCAATAACCTTATTTGACAGTAGTGGCCACCAATCACTGATTATAAGCCATTGAAGCACTGATTGATCAACCTGTCTTTTTCTTTCCATCAAATACCATTCAAAGAATGGATAGCCATCAGCCAAACAATATGTCTCATCGTTTACTAACCATAGCAAAATAGAAAAACATAGCATGATTTATCCTCATGAACCGTGTCATTACCCAGCCTTAACCATATCCAATAGCACCATTGACCATCGCTAACCATTGCCAGTGATATTCACTATGATCTTACGATACTTTGATTTGCCATCACTTAAGATACCAGTATATAAGATTCTATATAGCATAAATTCTAAGGATCGATCCTCAGGCACTACAAGGATTCTAGAACATGAGCACAATTATAAATCATGAGTTGTGTTTGTAAACCTTGGATCGATATAGAATTGATGGTTTATAAGGGTTAGTCATGGTTATTGAACCGTCAATTGTAGGGGATGATAACTAATCGTAGTGGTTGATGATGGGAATGGTAAATATCACAAGAATATATAGTTTACACATATGTGGTGGTGAATCACCAGCCGTCTATGGTTTAATTGATGGCGCAGTGTTTTTGAAGACAGGACAGACTGAATGTAACGATTATGAACGCTCAACTCATTTGATTTAATTTGCATCTAATGTTTGTTCATGCAAAGCCTAATTTTCAAACTTGTAAGTTGTTATGCCTTGTCGTTAATCATTTTGAACCATCATTTACCAATATCAACCATCTCTGACTCCACTGCCCATTGCTAAATGCTATCAATCTCACCAAGATCATTGCTAACATTTATCAAGATCATCCATCATTGATTGCCAGTGAAGTACTGCAAACCACTAACCGTCATTGACCATTGACTGAACATTTCGAGCGGTCGATTGATTTGTTACTAGAAATTACCATCTACCATCAATCATTGATATGTCAACCATCAACCATCAGCCAACCATTATTTAGCCATCATCAACTATCCGTTGACCATAATTCACCAGCTATTCAGCTATAAACCACCTATAAAACACTTTGAACCACTTGTAAACTACCTATAAACTACCTATAAACTACCTATAGACTACCTGTAAACTACCTATAAACTACCTATCAAGTACCTATATGAACCCTCATTAAGTACAATCATTAACCACCATGAGCCATTGATTGCCGACCATCGACTCGCCCTTTGTTGCTCCAGGATCCCAGACTCACAAGCCGTCTCGCTGAGTGCAGCACGTTTGGGCATGGTGTGCGAACGTGGCCTGGTGATGGCGACGGAGGGGCCTTGATTGCGTTCAATGATGGCAGTTGATGATCGTTGATAGTGGTCAATAAGCAGATGGCAGTGGATTTTTTGGCACTTTGCTGCGGAATGCTCATGTGGCTATGCACCAGGCCGGCCGTAGCGTGCCCTATACACACTGCAGATGGCAGTGGATGATGCCATCGTTGGTTGTGTTCATTGATCATCTACCATAGTATGCTTATTAAGTGGTTTACAATAATGATGGATAATGATTAATAATGATCGTATAACTAGTTGTGGACAATCAACAATCATAGGGTTGCCAATGGTTACTAGTGGTTGTTCATGATAATTGTGGTTATGATTATTCCTGGATGGTTTATAACCTATATACTATTTACATGTGCAATATTACTGTATATGATTTTTGTTTGATAGTGGTTCGTTGACCCAGTGGGTAGAACGATGGTGTAATGTTCATTATGATTTGATTATGGTCAATAATGGTAAATGATCTCCATTTAGGGATGCGAATGCTTGATAGTGACGGTTGATAATCTTGTTTTTGACTGTCATGGTTTGGAATTATCCATCCATTGCAAGGGATAAAGACAAGCAACAATGATGAATGATGATTGTTCATGATATTTACTGACCCAGAATCATTCACCCTGCATTGGAATAGACCATTCTGTTAATTGAAGTGTGTTCGTCAATGTGGATATCCTACGGATGATGAACAACGGTCAGTTCGGATTGATGGTCAAAAGATACTCAATGATTGATAGAAGTGGGAGAATTATGGTTGAGGTTGGTGCGCGGATTGTTTGCAAGTGTTGTTCATACCCACAGTAGCAACATCATGGCAAAGGGTAGGTGATGGATGCAAAAATATCGGACAAGATTGCTCAGTAATCAGAGATAAGAAGCAGCAAGGAGCAGTCACCACCGCTTCTGTGGATTGGTCTAGGTGAATCTGTAGCATCCCATGGCTAGGGGTACCTTGGCGACCACCACGGGTGCCTTGTTTCTATCTGGGGACTGCTGAGTCATGATCTTCCAGCTCTGGCTGACCTTCCCGTGATGCCAAGAAAGAACGGAAACGCGAGCAGCTGTACCTGGGGCCCGAAACGAATGGTTACGAAGTGAGTTATCAAGTCAATTTTGCGAGTTAAACGTTGCCGGTTCAAAGCAATGATGATAGCTGATAATAAGGGACCCTATGGATCCATATGGGCCTATCCCCCGCTGCCGGATCCTCCAAACCCAGGTCTCAACCAGTGGCTCAGCGCCCGCCCAGAGACAGTGAAGCGATGCCAGTGGCACGGTACAACCATCATTAACCATCATCTACATGTTCAACACTGTAAGCAATCATCGTCAATGGCTTACAGGTTAACATAGATGGACTGTGAAAAGTGATTGATGGATGTTGATGGAGTGAGGTTTTGTTTGTTTTCATGATTACCCAATCAAAGACTTCAATTTGCACCGGAAATCCATCCAGAAACACCTGTTTTCCCATGTTTTTCCCTAGATGCTGATTTGACCTCGGGTATTTTATACACCACACCATCCATGGACGACCGTAAGGTCAAGAACTGGTCGAGGAGTTGACGGAACATGTCCGGGGCCTCTCTGGGCCGGGGGGTGACCCACTGGGAGCTGCCCAGTGAAGGATGTGACGTCCGCAGTGGTAACTTGGTCAATATGGTGGTTTCTCAAAATAGGGGACCCCCAAAAATGCATGGTTATTACTGGAAATGACTACTAGTGGATGATTTGGGGGTACCCCTATTTTGAGAAACAACCATATGGGCTATGGGATGCTATGGGATGCTGTGGGATAATCACATAATATAATCACCAACAAGAACAGGGAAAACAGCCTGGTTCTTGATGGGGGAACCAGGGGTACGGAGTGAAGTGACCCAGCATTCGTGCTTCATGATAATTGTTGATGTGTCAAAAATGGTTTACTGTGGTGTGTTGAAATACTATTCTGATTAAATGCTGGTTAAGAATCATCAGAAGGTTTGTTTTATACTGATCAATTAATTGATTCGTGCTTAGTTGAATCCTAGTGTCAAGCCCTCATTATTTTGGGTCAGAGCGGTCAGTGATTCGTGCTAGTACAGTAGATGATAACCAGCAATGACATCAACTACCCCACGTTGGCCATGTTTGAGTAGGTCTGCTTCATTGCTTGGACTTTGCCCAAAAGGTTCGGGGAAGTTGGGAGTCACCACTGCTGTGGACCCCAACTTCTTGGTGGATCGATTCGTTTCACAGATGTTGAAGGGTCCATGAACTGCCATGGAGGATTGGTATCCCCAACCGCCCGATGATTTCATATGTCATTTCAGTATGGACAGGAAATGTTGCTTGTCAAGAGCTCAAGGAGGTATGGTTTATCGAAGCGAGTCGCTGGGGTACCAAAAAGGTTCATCCACATCGGTGGTACAACCATGCCCAGCTGCCACCTTCTGGTGAGCATTTGGAAAGTTGGAACCAGCTGGAAGATCAAGAGATTTGCTACAGAAACCCTAGAAACCATATAAACCAAGGATGGATGAAGCTACCAGAGGCTACCTCAAACAACTTGGATGTGCATTCCCACTGCTTGTAAGTAGTTACATTCGCTATGGTCATAGGGCTTAGTTCATCCAAAGTAAATGGTCATTTGCAATGGCTATAGACCAGGAAACTCGTGCCCCCACCTGCGCGTCCAAGTAGTCTTGAGATTTTGAGCCTCGGTGGAAGTTGGTCCGAGGCTGGATTGCAACATATGCTCACCGAATGGATGCCTTCGAGAAGAGGGGTCAGAAGTCTCTTGGACAGACACCTTGGGCTGGCAGAGACCAGAGTGAACCATCATGATGTGTTACAGTAACCATTACGAGGATAAATCCTTCAACATAGAGGTTACATAGTTTAAGTGACCATTGGTAGCCATGTTGTTTCTTTGCTATTAGCCACCATCACAATCAACTACTACCATTGTTCACTCCTCTAAATTGTCGGCGGGTGGTACTACACCTGGCACAGTTAAGATAGAAGTTGACATTATGCCACATATTGTTTGAAGATGATTTATTCCAATTCCAAGCCAGTGCTTTTGGATTTCCGCTGGATCTTTCCAACGTGAATAAACAATGACCTGAACAGTTGTGATAATCTTAATCCTGGACCTCCCTGTCAAGGTCGACAAGGTCGTTGGCCACGAAAAATGTGACCAGCGCAGAACATGATGTTGCGAGGATTGTTATCAAACATAGGTTCATGTTGAATGGTCTACCATTTACCTTCTTGTAAGCTCACCTAGCAATGGAAAAATCACATATTTTGAGCACACAACCTAGAAATCAGTTCGTAGCAGACAGAAATGATAGATTTTCCATTCTTATAAGTTCTGCCCACCCACCACCCAAGCAAAACTTGTGCCGCAGAACTTGACCTCTCGACATAACTATTATACAATTATGTCTGTCCAGAGCAGAAACCGCCAGAATTAACGGGCGACGCCTTGTTTCGGTGGATAGAGTCCACGTCGCCAGACTGGCGTCCGGAGTCCTATGGCTGTAGTCTTCCCTTTGGTATCCTCTGAGCCAGGCTGTTACCAGGACGGCAGTGCAGCAGATGAAGTGACACCATGCATCGCGGCCGGCTCTTTTGAAGCCTAGACCAGGGCCCAGCGCCTTGCCCTAGGACTTCGTGGGGAAGCTATGGCAGCTCTCAACCGAGTCAGGCTGCTGGGACCACTCCTCGGCCAGCAAGGCATCGCCCAAAGCACCAGCTGGTGTACCCTTTGACCCATGGGATGATACTCCTGGCGTTCGCTCAGCAGCACAAGCTCCGCCAAAGCAGCCGATGCCCATCAAGGCAAGGCCTGGGCAAGGAGGAGAACCTGCAAGGAAGGCTCCACCACCACCACATGCACATACATGCACCTTGGGCTGTTTATCGCTGGGGGTCATGCATTTTGGAAAACGTTGAGGGCATGGTCTTCGGCGTCAAGATAGCTACAAGCACAGCTGCCAGACATGGGGGCATGCACCGGGGCAACCGGCTCTGAAGGGCTCCAGCTATGCAAGGGGCCCCAACACCAATCAGCATCTGGCAATCTAGATAGTCATCAGCGGCCTATGACAATGTAGATTGTCTATTGAACCCCAACTCTTTGCCATGTGTTGTCATCCACTGCTATCATTTCCACCCGTGGCACTGAGGCAAGACCTGGTTGCAGAAGATTGCAAGGCCGTCGGCAGGGTTCAAGGATGACCACGACAACGACCAACTGAGTGTCCAACAACTGAAACTTGCAACAGCAAACCACGGAGTCAACAACAATCAACAACAATCAAAAGTGACACAAAGCAAAGACAATCATCAATGAAGTCATGGTGTTAGACTTTTGCTCTTGCATCATTAGATATTATGGTTGGCTGTACACTTCAGGCGATCGCCAGAACACCTGGTTTGAATTGGTCACAGGTGTTCTGATGTCTATTCATCTTTGAATTTGTGATTTTCTTTTGGCTGGCAGTTTCACACTACTTGTGTCCCCACTTTCACGTGGTTTCGTCCTTCTTCCTAGTGGTGTGCATGAAAATCCATTCTTTCGCTCCACCGAAGGCACAATGCCCCCCATAGCTGTTGTCGCACCAGCAGCAGGCACATGGCCTTCAAACTGGCCATCATTCTGGTCGCTTGGCGAGCCGTGGAGGTTAGCATCGCTCAACCCGGGGGCCCCAAGATGCCCCATGGCTATGATTGACGACATAGTCCACGCACCTTTGCACCGTCATCAGGGGTTCGAAGGTTTTGAGTTTTGAGCAGATGAAAAATGCTTTACGTAGGTTTATTTGTAAAAATGTTTAAAACTATATGTTTACTATATGTTGTTGTATCCCATAGGTTTATATGTAAAATGGTTTACGTATAGTTTCTTTTATGTTCACTACATGTTTGTATACAACGTCATTTGCTGGAACATAGGTTTCGGGTGCCCATGGTAGTTGGAACAAGTAATGTTGAACACTTTTGATCCTGCAATGTCAGGGATGCATCACATTGGTGGAGGATTCTTTGCATCCAGGGCAAACTGCATACATGGTTTGATGGTAAAATAACGTTGTCATTTGGGGCACAGGGATGAGTGTGATGAATTGTATGGCCAGTGGTTCCAAAGCGCTTACTACGTAGCTCAGAACAACCATTCAAAAGAAGCGTCAAAGGATTACGACTCAATGCGATGATGTTAATGGCTAGCGGCTAGTATGATGCTATACTCATCATAGCTACTACGGCTCAACCGCATCAAAGGAACATGCGTACATCAAAGGACTAGCTTCATGACTCGACTTCAAAACGATGTCGGCATCGATTTTCACATGCGAATCCACTCCATGCATCGCCAACTGTGTGACTCGTCACCCATCCCCAAAATCCTCATGTTTCTATGGGTATAGTAATGATGTTGAATAGTGAATAGTGGCTAACTAGTGGAAAGGATTGGAGAACTCATGGACAGGAGACCACCATTAAAAGACATGAGCGGTGTCGAAACCCTGGTCGATGACTCATGCATGATAGTTGGTTGGCAATCTCACCATCGGTGTTGTATTTGGACTTTTCTCCACATGGCTCCGGCCAAGGTGATCGTGGCGAATTGCGTCTACTTGGGCATTGATGCTGACTTGGAGGCACACTGGCTCAAGTCGAGCAGAGTTCGGGTTGGACCATCGAACTATTTGTCAAGGATGGATAACTTGCGTTTGTTCTGCTAATTGTTGATATGATATATGCTTGTTTCATATTGTTTCTCAAATTGGGGACCCCCAGATCATCCCTAAATAGTCTATTTTAGATAAATGATGAGTGGTGATTTGAGGTCCTCCACTTTGAGAAACGCCCTCTCTGAATGGATGTGAATCAAAATCTGCTGCCCCTCGAAGATGAGCGGATGAAGACTTGTTGGCAATTAGGCAGCGTCGATTTGTTCTTAAGGTGATGTTCCTGTTTGCTAGACCATCAGCGTTGCTTGATCAAACGTGCAATGCATGTACCCAAACATGAACAATCTCGTCAGCTGTTGAGATGTGAACCCAGCTAATTACGCATTTTTCGGGTGATAGGTTCTGTTGGTACATACCCAGACTTGATCAGAATTGTGTTCTTGTTTTTTGGTAAGACTCATATTTGTGCTATGAACCACAATTACGCATTTTTTTTGGTGGTTGTGTGGATCGGTTTGCTCCTTTCGGCGGCTTGACAACCCACCTCCTGAAGAGCGGGGTGTTGTGAACATGGGTACCAGTGGAAGAGATGGGTATGGGACGGAGGTGGTCCCTATACCCATGTTGTGGTTTTGGCCATAGTATGGTCTCATACCAGAGAGATCCAGAGAGGTATCAAATGACTAGTACAATGGGACAGAATGATAAGATGGGTTGATACAATGTCAATACCCTGAGAATGATATCAGGTATTTGTAGGATGATCGGTCTGTCCAATGCGCAACCCTGTCAATTACAATGTGCTCACCCGCAGCAACCAAGATCTGAGGTGAAGAATAGCTACCGACGCATCATGCAGGAGGAAGAAGTGGTCCAGAGCAGAGTGGCCTGGCAGAACATGTGCTGCCTTTTCAGGGAACTTTCAGCGGAAACAAAGCGCCCAAAGCACACAAAATAATCTCATCTTGCGTGGGAAAGCTCTTTGTTTTGGTCACTACACATGTTTGGAACCGGGACACCGTTTTGGTTCTGAGGTTGCACCATTTCTTAACATCACACCCCATGTGCGCAGTTCATGCACGGAGATACCGTAAGTCACATGGAGCGATGTAACTGGGTAATTGCCCTGAAAAGTTGTGATGCTAGGTTGGAGCTATGTAGAGACACGGTGCTTCCAGTTTTGTAGACATGATCTGATGTGGCGATGGGGTAGCAGTGTAGCGGTTGGCAGCCGCTAGCCCTGTTTGATGTAAGGATTCTACGTGGGTGTGCACTTGGGGTTAGTTCCTTGAGATAGTTCACCAATGACCCTATGAGTTGGGTGAAAACTATGGCTTCATGTCACCAGTCACTTGCGCAGTGGACAGGACACATCCGAACATATTGGTTGGTGTCTGAGGGATGATAGAGGATGAATGTGAATGAATGATACCAGCAGTGGGGGGCATCCAAATATTGGTTGCTGTAGTGTCTGAGGGGTGATGAATTCCATGGCGAATCACTGCAGCAAATACCCTGGATTCACCAACTATCTTCGGAGAGTTGGGGGCAACGCGATGGTCCATTCCCGGAGTTCATGGTGCCATGGTCGTACTTGAATGGCTTCCAGGTCATCTGAGAATCGTTGGTTCCTCTGTTTGGCTCAATTGTTTTGATGCGGTAGTCCAATACTGTTAGCAATCGAAAAAATCACTGAACCATATTCACAATTGTCCCTAGCCTGCTATGATCATACTCGGGAAATCATTTTTGAATGATATGTTGTTTTGGAATCGGGATCGTGCGACCGACAATCACTACCGACAGAATACTGTCCATGAATGGGGGGAAAGCACAAATGACACGCACTCAAATGATGCATGCCAAAATGCCACACATAGATGCGGATGACCTATGTTTAATACTGCAGCAATGCCAGATTCACAATGAAAACATGTCCCCAGCGTTTGATGGTCGATCAACAGCTAGAGCCAGAATAAAATTTGGTGTAGACATTTGGACAGTTGCTGTATCCCTAGTACGACGTTGGGCTTACCCTGGTGAATCACTTTATTGCCTGAGAACACTTACTGCCAGAAGAACAGGTTCCAACATATTTGATCAGCTGGTTGCGAGCGTTCGGAACCGGGCTATGTTGGGATCGCTTCACGATGAGAATAGCTATACCCTTTGGAGGCGGTAAGTCCGCCACTATGCATTTGCATGAAACATCCAACAACCATTTTGCATCAAGGAGAACTGTTTTCATCGAGCATCCATTCTAACTTATCCACTTATTTTTGATGAAGATCTATTTTTTAATTCTAACTTATCCATTCTGACTATTTTTGATGAAACGGCCATAGTCCAGATATACAGATTTAGATCAGTGATGACTCCGTGGTTGGCCCAACTTGCTGGCCTAGAGCTTTGAGCAATACAAGGTGGGCCCCTAGTTAGGTATAGTGAACTCAGATAGATATGGCCATCGTTCCATGGCTTATCACTCATAGCTTTCCCCAGCTTGTAGCTGGTTCATTAGTGGTATATAATCTTGTCAATGGAACTTGTTGATGGCCAATAACAAAGGTAACACATATGTTGAGAAAGAATTGATGTTGATGGTTCATAGTATCAGCGTTAAAAGGAAGTGCCAGTATCAGCAGTCATAATACCACCATTGTGATTTATAATGGCTGATAAAAGTGGTTTGCTACCATTAGTATCAATATTACCAGCAGTATCACCATTGATGGCTGATAACAGTGGTTATAATGGTTACCCTCTGGTAAACTAACATTGTCATGGAAAATCCACCATTTTGTTAGGAAAAACTCAAAACACCACCAATTTCTGGTGGACTTTCCATTGCCACGTTAGTTTAGCAGGGGGTATCCACTGTTGATTGAGGGCTTACTCACTTGCACCGCAGTCCAACAACGCCACCCGTGACCACCGGCAACGTCAGGTGTTGGCTTTCATTTTCCCGGTCCCCGGCCGGAGAGCGATCTGTTGTGAGTTGGTTGATGGGTTATGCGAAAGGGGAGACCAGTGGTTGCAACCGCAATGGTTGGTTGGTTGAATTGGCTAAGTTGCACCAGTGGCACCCTTATGGTTCCATCAAAAAGCGAAAGTTCGCGACTTTTTGCAGGTGAGTATATAGATTGAATGAACGTACCATACTGGCCTGTTTCGGACAACTATAGTTGTCGGTCAAAGATATGCAACAACTGGTTGAAATGACAGTCGCATGGTTTTGGGATTTTCCACCAGCAGCCGTAGTAAGAATCCTTCTACGTACCTGGGTTAAAGTAGGCTTTATAAACAAAGCATCAAATGCTAGTACATATCGTTGTTTGATAATTGCTTCAAGTCCTGCTATTTGGTTGGCCTTATATTATTGTCTCTTGATCCAGAGCTAACAGGCCCGTTTGCACCCCAAAAAATACGACGTTTGCCACTTTGCTTTGTTCAATTCTAACTAGTTTCGGCTTGCTCAGTCACAAGTGACTCATCCCCAATCATGAACGTGTGTTCTGACTAGTGTATAACCCCCCTCAAAGACTAAAAACAATATCCAAAACGGTACGCTCTTCAATGTGAACCCACCAAAAACAATCAAAATGTGTCAGGCAAACTGTGATGTTCCAAGATTCACAGGCAAGTTATTTAGCAATAATGAATCTAAGCTTCAGATCGCGGATGCTTGGGTACGTTATTATGCATAAATGACAAGGCAATTCGTGTAGTGATAATGAATGGAAGTATGAAAGTTTCAGAGTACGTATTTGTGGGTCTTTTTATATTATAAATGACTATAGGGGATTCATTTGACAAGCTGATCATTTGCTGGTTTCATGGGATGACGGGAAATAGTTTGCAAATTGCAAGCCCATCAGAATCAGTTGATAGACTTCTTTATAGTGAGCAATTCACGGCATCACTCACCACCACCCCAAAAAATGCACTATTCAGAACCGCATAGAGCAATCTACCATTTAGCTTTCAATCATTTATTAAGGGATCGATCTGTGTTGGCAAACTGAACTTTTGCTAGTCAGTCTCGTGGAAATGCTGGGCAACAAGATGTATTCATAGTCAACAATGCAAAAGGTGCCCCCCAGGAAATGCATTCAGAACCATGCGGAGCAGTCTATTCTTTGAGAAACCAAGCTCGCAAATTGACTGATGTTGATTT
Source organism: Symbiodinium kawagutii (assembly GCA_009767595.1). NCBI lineage: Eukaryota > Dinophyceae > Suessiales > Symbiodiniaceae > Symbiodinium > Symbiodinium kawagutii. The sequence goes on along the minus strand of VSDK01008122.1, from coordinate 88,453 downwards.
GTTGGCTAACGAATCAACAAATAGTTGTGTTACGTGTCGCATGGGACACGCTCCCCAGCCCAGACCTTCCTGCGTGGTGAATGAATTCAACATGTTGGGAAACCACCAACAAACTGAGGGGTGGTACACCATGAGCTGGATAGCTTCATCCCCAGGAGGATTGACCGTTGATCTGGGAGGGTCCATGATAATTCCAGGGGTAACCCCCAAATCATCCAATATTGATGTTTTTTAGCGACCAGCGAACCATGTTTCGGGTACCCCCATTTCACGAAACCCTTTCAAGATGGGGCCCAAAAACGTGAGCTCAGTTAGTTTATAACTAGGATAAATAAGCAGCAAGGGTAGAGACAACCGTACTCAAATGAAGAACCTCAACCAATTTTTAGCACTTGGGGGCCCACCTTGTTGCCTCCTGAGATTTTGTTTGTGGTGGAGCTGCTGATTCGAATCGGCGCAGAGCCAGTGCTCTTCTTCAAAGGAGACGAAAAGTGGTGGCATCTCGGTGCTGAATCAATTTGGGTCAGTTCCCTTCGATGTAAGCTATTTTACAGGGTTGGTTCATGGCTAATGGTGAATTGGTGAATCATGTACTTAGAGGGGAATAGAAGTGGTTTGCAACCATTGCGAATGACTTTACAAGTTGGCCATCCCCTAGAACCATTCTGAATGCAAGCAGTGACTCGGTGTTGAATCAGACAACACTTTGGAAAGGATTGATGAACTCCAGGTGCCGTAAATTGCACAACACCTGGTGATTGTGAAAGGTGTGATCTTTGGGTAACTAACCCATTCCCGTTTGGTGGTTCATTGGAGAATGCTTAGCCCAGGTGATGGGTCATGGCAATTCCCTCAATACAAGATAGGTTCACAACCCCTGTGAAAATGATGTCAGATCAACCCCTTCTATTCTCCTTCAAGCAATAGATAGTGGACAAGGCTTGATCATCATGGTTTAATGATGAGTATTTGAGTAACTCTCAAGCTGTTGTTTCAGGACAATGGGTGAGTGCCTTGGGTGGTGGATTGACAAGCCGTAGACCATTTTGCAGCGTTGTCGCAACACAATGAATGATTAAGGATCAGTAAAGGATAGAATCCGTTTGACGTCAGTCCGTGCACATGTGTCAGTTCAAACATGATATGCATGTGTATGTACATGCGGGCCAGCTTGCCTACCGGAATAGCCACCTTGCAACTCATCATGGTAAGGAGGAGCAGCCCAAAGACCGCATTTCCCGTTTTTCAGCTTTGAAATTCAACACTGAATGGTGATTTTGAGATTGAGGGCTCCTGATCGTAGATTTCATAGATATGATGGTTGTGGTTTCTATGTACTCAAAACATAAATCGACTAGAAGACCTCCACCAAAAGCTAGCAAAGGATGGGACAAACAAAATGTGACCATTGTTTGGTTATTCTCGAGTTCCCAGGTAATGCGGTAGCCCACAAGCAGACAAATTGACTACAGAGTCTGAAGAACTTACCAGAAACTTCACGAAACCCTTGGCGATGCAAAATGCAACAATTTCTTTTCATATTTACTTCGACATTGCTTATCATTTTCAAACATGCCCGCTGGGTTGTTCAAACCGTAGCTACTCTATACGAAGCAGGCAAGTTGTAGAGGACAAATCTACAATTGCCCTTGAAATGAGTCCCCCCCACTTGCAAGGTTGGAAAGAAAATATATACATATTATACATCTATACTCATATACATATATAAATATATATATATACACATATTCTAGCATGTTTACAGTTTGTGACATTTACAGACCTGTAACATATTTGTGATTCCAAGAGGATACATAGATGCGCACCGCTACACTTAATTCATATATGTACATCTACACTATCTACAATTACATGCAATTACCGACATATTTGTGTATATGCACATTTAAGCATGCACAGAAATACATATGTCACAGGTGCACATGAATTTGCATATGGGGATTTTGCATGTGTGTTTGCAAAGAAAGGCACCTACACCTTTATAAAGGGTAAAAAACGAGAAAACATCTACATACACACAAATATGTTCTTGTATCATGCATGCAATATTTGCGCAACAACATAAAACATACAATCACTTACGTCTATGTGTATTCAGGTCTGCGTGTGTATATACTCAGGTTCTTTTATGCTCAAAGATTTATGCACAGACGCATTTCACAACAGACAGGGAGAGATGCTGTTTGGTATATTTGGTTATCGCGGCAGAAAGTATGAGCAACAGTTGGATTGTCTGATTTTGGCTTGCATTTTGTTTAGGCAATTCGGATCAAATCTTCTCCCTTGGATGATAAACCCACCGTTCCGTAGCTACCAAACTCCTTGAAAGCCAACCAGTCTCAGATTATCATCCAAGTAGTTGGGAACTGGGAACCAAGTGGCCCAAATCACTGGTTGGTTTGGTCGTATTTCATCATTGGTTTGACAACTAATTGATTTTGTATACCAATGAACTACTTAGCTGAATCAGAAGTCCAATACAAATCATAAACTCAGCTACTGAGACAATCATCCCAAAAGCAACTTGCAACTTGAGCAGCTCGCCAGCCAAGTGTATTTTTTTCCCATGAAGGGCTGTGAGACTGTCCTCAGTGGCAACGCACCATTTGGGAGCCCGTGATTTGTGGTCGTGCTCCGATGTCTGAAGTATATGTTGGTCCTAGGGAAACTCAATGCCGCGGCATGGTATTTTTGAGCGCTTTGCTGATCAACCAGCACCACCTTGCAGTTGTAGCACGCTCAGGAATATCTTCGATATTGTTCCCGGCTCAGCTTCAGCTTGTGGTTTTGGGAAGTGCCTGGCTTTGTTCACTACCAAGAAGTGTCGATCACGTTGCGTGGTCGTGTTTTTTCATGGTGATGCTGGAAAGCAGCTGGTTATCATTTATTTCATCATCAAAAAGGTCATTTGGATATTTGGATGGTTAGGGTTTATTCAAATTTTGAAATCAGGGAAGTTGAAAAGAAACCCATTGCATGGGTTCATGCAAACAAATATGAACAAAAATGACTTGGCAAGGTGTCCCAGAAATGGTGGTACCGACAAGTCGTAGCTGTGATCTGTGGTTTTACCTTGCTTTCTGCTCCGGATGAGGGGCTACCAATAAACTCCTGAATCCATGAAACTATTAGTTTTGAGAGTCGATAAAGATCGGGATCCACAAATCGCGCACCCCTCAATAGCGAGTGACATGGTTTCCCTTTCAACTGGTCAGTTGAAGGTGTTTTAAGGTGTTTCATGTTTTTTGTATTGTCACTCCATTTGTGGACCCATCGATTGTTTAGCTTCCTGCAATTTATTCTAATGTTCCATTTTACATCGTTCTTAGTAGTGATTGGTTTGATGGGAACACGCTTACATTCAGAAGGTTGGCTGTGGGTCCTGGCTACTCTCGTGTTTACATCCCATTAATAACCACTATAGACAGCAAGCACCTTTTATAGTGGCAAGCATTCAATAGAAGTAGTTGATACTCATTCGTAATGATGTGATGATTGCTGTTTTTTTTTGTATATTCCTCTATGGTGATGTGCGTTGGGTGATGTCAGACTGTCACTTTTGCAGTTGCTTACACCGCCCATCGTCGCTGATGGATTGCAGTCCTGTGCTTCTGGTTTCCAAAAATTCAGTTGGATGCAGTCTTCATGGGGACATTAGCCTTACAATCCTACAAAATTACCTGTAAGTTGCATCTCATTGCCCTGACAATCCGACATTACCCTTACATGTTCCCTACAATTTTCTCGCTTTTGGTGGTTACCTACACCCATGCGAGATCGCATTCAGCCACACCCTCAGGTCTTAGTGCTCAACTCCATTTTTGAGATCCTTTTGCCCATCGCGGATTCTTGGATTCAGTTGGCAGGCACTAGAAAGCAAGCATGAACGCATTTCTCCGCACGCACATGCTGACAAGTTTCGCGGCAATAGCAATGATGGTGGAAATATCCTTTGGGGAACAAAGCTGGAAATTGTTTACTTATTTGTAAATCACCATAATTAGCGGTTTTTCTGCTTACAGGTTGGTTTCCTGTAGGAGGGCTAATTCAGAAAATACCAGATTTGACCAATGGATGATACTGAATGGAGTTGCTGGGTGTTGCTTGTCATGAAGTTTTTTTCAAGTGAAGTAGCCAAGAAAAAGAATATTTCCTCAACATTGGGCAACCCTTTGCTGGTTTCTGGTTGGTAATGTGAGATCCACAATGATTTGTTTCTTGTGAACTTGGTGCTCTTTAGCTCTCTGGATCTCCCATCTCAAGTGAGTTTTTCTTGGGGTTGTCATCGACTGAGTGTGAGATTCGCTTCAAGCTAACCAGCTTAACCTCAATCCACCGAGGCACCCTAGCCGTTTTGCTCAACACTGTCCATAGCTAGCAATCAATAGCGACTAGCCACCATCACTATTGAGAAGATTTCCTGAAACTGCCAGTGGCATCCTTTCTCGAATGCTGATTATGAAGCGATCGCCGATCACTATAAGGAGAGGAATTGCAAGTTATTTACGTGATCATATTGTTGGGTCCTCCTCAAAGCTTGGCGGGTTCTCAACCACCCATCCTTGGCAGTGCATGGAATCGGCATAGAAGTCTTAGTGTTAGTTATTGCTGGTGCCACAAACCAAGGCGTCATCAGTGTCACGATTGGCAATTCCTAGTGTTAACAACTCATTTTGCAGTAGAAAATCGTTATATATGTAGCTCTGATGTTTAACCGTTGTAAATCACTATATAGTGTTGTTGACCATGATAGTTAATCAAGTATCCCATTGTTCAATTATCACTAGTTAATAACATGCGCAAAAATACCAATCATGGTCAACGGTACCTCTTTTTTATTTGTCACATTCACTGAGCAGTTTCAACTCCCAACAATGCGGACGTATGAAAAAATGGCACTGCATCCGCAAGATGCCAACTGGGGCTCCTTGATGGAGTCTGAAGCCCCCACCAGAGCGGCGAAATTTCAGGGTTCAGAACCTATTTGATGGCCAGCTGATGCTTCACTTTCGCAAACTGCTGCTCTCACTCGCTGTCACTCGCTACTCACTTGTTGAATTGTTGGGAAACGGGTTAAGAAATTCGCTGGTTGACAAAAATTGAGAACATAGAGAACCAATCGCCGTGGTTCATAAGAGTTAAGTTGATACTAGTCATGGTTAGCTATGCTTAACTTACCAACCAGGTGAAACTGATTGCTATCATTCCTAACTCTTATCATTCCTTACCATGATGAATGGAAAATCTGTACCAACCATGGTGACTGACTGTTCACTAATGATCATTTTTTTTCACCTCTGTTGATCATTCTTCTTCGACTATCATTCTTCACCTAATGATCATTACTGCTGAATGATTGTTCACCTGAAAAGTATGATTGTTTGCCTAAATTCTTGACCTAATGATCATCTTCGCCTAACAATCACTAGTCATTCAGGTGCTTGACCTACTTCTTCACCTAAAAGTATGCTTGAACAATGATTCTTCACTGCTCAGGACTTCCCCCTCCGAAGGGTGATCGGCCGTTGTCAGCAGCTCCACGGCCCCAAGGACCTCAGTTTCTTGCGGCTCCTTCGGGTCTTTCGAAGCTTGCCACGCATCCATCGGGCAGCTCCACACAACCGGGGACTCCAAATCCAGCCCTTGGTGAACGGAACTCGTGCAACTACCAGCTATGGCAGATGTTTCTGGGAATTTCTCAAGCCATAGGGACCCCAATGCCATGCGCATGAAAATGCATGGTTGGTACTACTAATGGTTAAAATTGGATGATTTGGGGAGTCCTCTATTTTAACAAACCATCACATAGTCATACAAGCATAGTTGATTATAGCTTCTTGACCAACTTATAACGAGGGCACCCACTTTGTAGCAGATTCAAGAATTGGCTGGTGGTTCCAAAGCATACCTGGGGATGATGGCTTCGAATGGACGTGCGTATTTTTTGGGCCTGGGTTCTAAACTACCAACCAGAGAATGTTCAATCTACAGCAGCTTATTTTTTTGATACTGAAGTAATAGTGGTTGATAGTAGTAGTTGGGACGGTTTAAATGTTCATGTTTTAGGTACAAATACTGTTCGATATTGTTTAATCAACCACAATGGCAACAATGATATGATAATCCCGAAGATGAAGTCAAGTATCAATGTGAGAATGTGACAGCTGTGATTGTCAGTCATGGTGATTTGTAATCGTTGTCAATAACAAGGTATACCGGTATATCATTTCTACCCAACACTTTACGATGATATTTAATTTCATTGTAAAAAAGGTGTGCACAGAAGTATTGAGCAGTGATTGGCTGCGTTGACCACTCTTTTCCACCCGAAGTATCCCTAAGTATAGAGGATTAACATTAAAGTGAATTTACTACTTCTAGTCAGCGGAGTGATCAATGGACACCAGACGATGATGAAGACCCATCAAGGAAGTCACTTTAATTGCTAAACAAGTGCGGGTGCCGCCATGGAGGGTCTCCAGAATGATGAGCTTGTTGCACAAGTGGCACTACATCTGGCTGGGGAGCTGTTGAAGCAACACCTTTGGAGGTTCCTCTGATCATTTCGGAGTAGATCCTGCACACGGCCAGCAAGGAACCACAAGCGATGAACTGACAGGTGGTGTTGCTTGATCATTACTGAACCAACCCACCACGCGGGCGGCTTGGCCATACCAGCACAAGGGGCCCCCGCTATGGCAACTAAATAATCATCCGCAGGTATGCTGGTTGGCAACCCGCGTTTTCCTAGCACCTCACCATGTCGCCGCCAGTGTCACGGCTCCAGGCATGACTATGTACTGCGATAGCGGTTTGCTGAAGCAGCTTTGCCACGTGCCATTGGGATAAAAGCGCCACGAGCCATTGGGATGGCTGAATGGCTGAATGGCTGGTTCGTTCGTGGCTCGCCGGGCTCAGGTCCGACAAATGGTAACACCCGACGTCTTTTACAGGGGCGGTACATCAACGAGTATGACCGCAGCGCATTGGATGACATAGAATTCGGAGGCGCCGACACCAATTCGGCTCGGGAGTTGCCGAGCGCTGTCTACAACTTGGATTGGTCTTTGCGCCCCGACATGCTTTCCCCGGAATATTCAAAGCACAAAGATCCACAAAAGGTAAGCAACCAACCATGAGCTCGCACAGTAAGAGTGAATAATGTGGTTGATAATGAGCATCAACTGAATATAGGCTTGTGGAGAAGCATGTGGAGGTTGGAATGTCTACCAATTAAGTGAAATATATTTTGAAACCGCTGTGGGTAAGCAAGCACTAGAAACAAACGACCGCCAATCATTATTTGGCATACAGAAAACATCTAACTACAATTCCAGGTCAAAATTTGAAACAAACATGTCCACACCCACAATACAATCACAAAATAGCAATTTCAATCCCTATTGATTACTTGCTTTTCCCAATCATAAGGATGGATACAACTCCACCAGCCCGAGCTCCCAGGACTTGAAAGGACGGCTGGATTAGCTTGCCGGGCACCAAACATTCCTAAACGTAATGACATGATCAGTTCGAGTTCATGGCTATGCCAAAGTTGATGATTGGCTCAGATATTGTCAACATGAACAAATGTGCATTCATGTAATTCAGTTTGCCGAAGCATATGCACGTCGTTTTGAGCCCCCAAACAATCAAAACAGAGGTTTTCAAACAAAGCAAATCAGCCACGGTACGCTTTTTGATGGGTTTCGGCATCAGGACCTGACCATGCGATTGCAGAGCGATGTCCGCCCGATGGTTTTGGTGCGTATTGGTAACGCATACAAATTCAGCTGGTTGCTGGCGGTTGATGCTTACACATTTGTGTGATCCCATGCTGCCAACAATCCTTTTGCATGTTTGAACATACGCAGTCAAATATTTAGATATATTGATGTACATCCGTAGTTGGCACAACCATAATTAGGATCATTTTTGCATATGTTTGCCATGGGGCCAGTAATGCGGAAAACACGCCAAATCTTCATAGTAGTTGAAATAGTTTTGGTTGTGAAACGGCATTCATCGAATTGAATTGCGACCAATCCACCGATTCTAACCAATCAACATTGGTGTACAATTCAAACAAGTTCAACAACATTACCAACCATCAATGTGTTAAGGATTTTTTCCATCATTGTTGATTTATTGACAAAGTTTTCCCCATTACCAACCAACCATTCATTTGTTCAACTATGTTGGTTCATCCAAGTTCTCACAACTAATTCACCCATCACTGACCATTAGTTCACCAAAGAGTCACCTGATGAACCAACCGACCCCCAGCGGTGCTTCTGGGGCCCAAGGCATGGTGCGAGTGATCCGCGTGGTGAAACACGTGAAGTGGTTGAAATCGCTCCGACGCTCGTCGGCCAGGTGCAAAAACTTTGGTGGCGCCAGTGGTGCCCAGGGGTATACCAAAATGGTTGGTGCGGGTTGCTTGCGGGTTGGTTCAAGATGGTAAAATGGTTGGTAAAGGATGGTTAGATAAGGGTAAGCCAAAGATGGCGCAAGGGTTGGTTCAAGATCGTAAGAGTTGGTTAAAGATGATTCTAGACAGATGGCTAAATATTGAACATGGTGCTTAACATGGGCGTGATATCGTGAATTGTGGTTGAAAATTGGCGATAAAAAACACCAATGAACATCAATAAACAGAAACCTTCCAGATTTATTGGTTAGCGCCCCTTGTTGGTTCGGTGGAACGGCCCAAACTACCCTAGGCGTGACCAGGGACAGAGAATAGGTCCCTGACCATCCCAAAGTAGTGATTGCTGTGGTGCCCTGGCCAGGCGGTGATCCTTGCCCATTGGTCCTGGCATCCCAGGTGACCCTCAGCAACCCCAACTAGTGGGAGATCTTGGTATCAACGAAGTTCAACAAGTGTGGTGATCATTAACCTCACATCCAGCAATGCTTCATTCCTGTTGGAAACAGCACTTAAGCATGATATTCGGCTTACAAAGGGTTTAAGAACAACCATCAACCATTAGTAAAGGCAAAAATTAACCATCCAGTTCTGGAGGGGTTCACCTTTCGAGGCTGTCACCATCCCTATGTTTGTGGAAGCATTTTGGCACAGCATCACATTTGTGGTGCAAGAAATGGGTCACAGGCCTGGCCCAACAGGGGCCCTGTCTGACCCCTGGGATGATCTCAGGAACCATGGTCTTCTCGCTGATCAATTCCTTCGTTTCTCTGATGTGGGCCTTCGCTCCTCGCCCTGTGTACGGTGGTTGGGTGATTGGCCCAACATTTTTTTCCCAGATAGTATGGCCAATCATGGTTTTCATTCAAGCGCATAGTGGTTCAGCAACGGTTCATGCTAGGGGATACTGACCTTGTTTGTTGACGAGCTATAAGTTAATAAGTTATGAATTATGAACAATAGTGGTTCATCACCATGGATACTAGTTGCTTTGATAGGTATTAGCAATAGTTCCTATATGGGGATGCTAAATGATGATAGTTGATGATCATGATCATCTCGGTTTGCGGTGAACATTGTGCCATGGACTATTTGCTTGAGTGGCAGGTCTGGTCCATTCTACGGCTCCAGGATCATGAAATAAGTTTCATCATCATCATCATCATCATCATCATCATCATCATCATCATCATCATGACCCTCGTCATCGTCATGTCCCTGCTGTTGTTGTTGTTGTTGTTGCTGTTTACTTCTAATGGGTTTGTTTATCACCCGCCATTCAGATTTGCCTTGGCAATTTGATTGATGGTCAGCACGGCGGGCTTGGGCAGACTGACTGGGTTGCAGGACTTGACCTCGTCACGCAGCCACCGCCAAGGTGAACTCAACAGTACGACAGAAGGAATGTTCACTGAGCACAAGATCTTGCAGCTAAATGGTTTCCAGACCAGAGGCGTCACGCCTGACGAGAGTGACCCACTACTGGAAGAGCTCCTGTTGGAGAGTGAGACCTTGTACAAACATGCGCGCAATATAGTCACCACAAGAGCAACGAGGTTTTGCACCCTTACTCGACAAACTGGCGAACGGCACCGTGGCAGAAGAAAAGATCAACGTCAACAAGCAATGGACCAGTAGTGCCGATATCATCTCCAAGAAGCTTTCAAAGCTCATCGAGGCCCTTCTTGTCTCTCCTAACCTGCTCTCCTTTCTCCCCCCTAGCCTGCTCTCATTCTCCGTTGTACTGCTTTCCTTGCCTGCTCTTCTTGCGTTTTCTCCTTCTCTCCTTCTCTTCTTGTTTGCTCTTGCCCTGTTCTCATTCCCTGCTGTTCGTCTCTCCTTACCTTTTCTCTTGTCTTCTTTCTTCTTGCCTGTTCTCCTTTCCTGCTCGTCCTTGCCTGCTCTCATTCTCTGCTGTCCTCTCATTTCTCTCCTTGCCCTCTCCTTGGGGACAGGGCCGGGGATGTTATTGAGAGGCTGCTTTCGTAGTGCTGTGGGGTATTCCACTTTTTGGAAAAGAGCTGGGGATGTTACTGCTTTCATAGTTGTTTCGAGCATTCCATTTTTGGAACAGAGCTGAGGATGTTACTGCGCAGCTTTCTTCTTCGAATTCACTGCTTAGCCACAGCATTGAGCTACTGACGGACATATGTTTTAAACGCATACTATACATGGAGATAGCTTGGCTTTTACCCGACTGAGTTGCGCTTTGAACGAATCCACCCGGTCTGGCTGCCGTGAAGTCTCTGCTTAGTTGGTGTAACCATGGCCGTGTTTGTGTGCCAAAGCGCCAATGCAAATGTTTTAGGACAATGGTTTACTATTGATAGGTCATCAAGTGGTTTAACTTATGATTCACCACTTGAGTCATATTAAGCGCTAAAGGTCATGATACTATAATTCGGTTACGGATTACCAGAGTGAGTGAAGATATGTTTGTTACTATAGTGTGTCATGAAGATGTCCATAGGATCCGCTTGGTTTGAGTACTTTACAGCCTAGTTTCTGACATGGCTGACTTCATAGTGGGTGAGAATGGTCATTCTTCACGAATGCATTCCTAATGTTTAGTAGGCTGGTCAATCAAGATTTCTGGACAAGGGTGTTTTTTTCATCGGCCTTTGCTGCGGAGCGTTTAGAGCCCTAGCTCGTGAATTGTTAGATTGTGCTCACTGGTCGTCACTTGGTTCATTGCCTAACCTGTTTTAGGAATGCCTATTAGCCTAGCAGCGAATAATCATCAAATGAGGCAAGAATTCACCAACCGGAATTTTGAATCTGCTGAACTGTTTACTGCATGTTGCTCGGTGTAGCGCTTGAGTTGATTTGTACTCGTACTAATTTTTCCACGGTATTTTCATGGGCGCGAAGAGGTAGATGGACAGCTGTAGGAACCCTACCGTGAAAGTTGAAAACCTTGGGTTTATTCGGAGTTATTGTTTCTAAGTTGACACTGTTCGACCGAGTTTACCAAAAAGCCTGGCTAATTGTTTCTCACTGGCTTATGCCGGCAATTTTTCCGGGGTTTAAACTGATGGACTGGTAATAGTCATCGGCCCAACCGAGTTCATGATCATGTTGATTATCTTTGTCTTCAGCATCCTCTTCTGCCACGGTGTGCGCGACCTCAGAGTGGCAAAAGGATTGTTGGATTGTGCTTGCCATGGGGTTCCAGGTTACCCCAAGAACCTGAGTTTCTTCGCGGATCAGTTCTGGTTGGTTGTTGGGTGTAGCCTCATGTTGGATACTCCCGTGACCAGTGGGGGATTGGAGAAGTAGTTTTCAAGCAGCGCAACCCATGTTAGCAGGACAGCAAACATTTTTCCGGGGCCAACAATCCTGACGAACAACAGATTACTCAATTTGACACACATCAAGATAAGATGTTCAAAATTAATAAGTTGTGCGGAAGCACATGTTTGTGGCTCAAAACAGCTTGCTTCCAAAACCTAATCCTGACCGACACCCCGAAGATAAATCGAACGAACACGACTCAATCGTAGCGACTTTTCTGAGTATTCAGAAATCACTGATGACCCATGGACTTTTGACCATCACCCACCTTTTGGGCGTCGGCCATGTGAGACATCCACATGAAAATCATCCCCCCCTCGCCTGCAACTTTATAACTTATCACAAATGGATGGTGATTTGGTTCAAAATTAACTTCTTTTGTCGATTATTTTGTTAACCAATATTTACAGTAACATTTGGAACCATCATCATACAACATCATTTACCAGTGCTAGGCAGCATGTTTCAACCATCATAAAGCAGCATCATCAACTATCCAGCGCTTTCCATTTCTCAACCATCAATATGAGGCAGCATTGCTCAACATGTTAAGCATCATTCTAAACCAATGCTGGGTTTCATGCTTGTGGATGCTAACCAACGGATTTTGAAAATGGTTCCAAACCAATGGACCTAGATGGACCTAGAATGATTACTCATCATCCGCCATATCCCAATATGATTAGCCATTTGTTAGCCATGATCAAACCTCCTCTTTTTTTGTTAAGTTAACGTTAAGTTAACATCCAATATCACCATGAACCCTTTATCAACCATTACCCTCGGCAATCCCTTACCACTATTGAGCCAAGTAGTTGTTCTTTAGCCACTTGGTAACCCTGATGGGGAATAATTAAGTATCATTTTAACCCCATACAACTACACCTATCCAAACATATGCAATTCTGTTTGACCATTTGTTTAAGGATGTGTTCAACCATTCACTATTTGTGTTAATCATTCGTAAACCTTGAAAAGGAATAAGTTTCCTTTGACCTACAACTACAACTATCTTAAGCATCTAAGCATGACAACTGAAAACCATTTGCTTAACCATTTGTAAGCAAATTTGATTGATTCACCGTTTTGCTGATCTCCCACGATGGATTCTTTAGCCATTCATTGATCATCCCACGAATCAGTGTGCTTCAAGGGAGTTGTGGCACAGCTGACGAGGATGACGAAGGCAGGCGCCCCCTTTAGGAGCGGGCTGTTGGTGGACGGCGATGGATGCGCCGTTGGCAGCGACATTGCTGGTTGCCGGGTACTGGTTTCATGCCAGGATTGCATGAGGAAGGCGGGGATGTGTTTGGATCCTACTGGATCTACCAGGACCGCTTGATTGCGATGGGAGAATGCAACCCGGTGCCACAAGTGACTGGCCTGAAGCATGTTGGCGTTGTTCCGTCTTAATCCGAAACGCTTGGGCTTGACCGTCACGGTGGAGAACGCGGAATTGCATCATGGTTCTTTGCGGCAACTGTGACTGTTTTTTCAAATGTGTCGCTGGTATGGCTTTACAGATGAGCGCGTGCTTGCGGACCAGCATCCGATGATCTCATTGAATAATATGGACGGCGCGTAGCAAAACTTGATTTAGTGTGGCAATTGGTGCTGGTATGCAAGCATTCGCTGAGCCGAGGCAATTTGTTGAGGTGCCCAGTTGAGGGCAGCTGACACCAAGCCATTGCTGGTTGCTATAAACAGCGAGCTTTCTATGATTTTCCAAAAAAAATGCGAGTGTTTTCTTAACACGATGATTAATTAATTACGATGATTATCCATGTCCATCCTCTTTTCGCTGTTTTTCCTAGAGCCTTTTTTTCCAGTTCCTCTTTTGGTTTCTGTCCACATGTTGCCGCCCCATCAGTTTCACCCAAGGGCCGGCACCAGTCTTTGGTTAGAAAGTCCGAGTCATAACCATTATGTCATAGTTTATTTTCATGTGCTCATATGCCAATGATTGGCAATAATATCAACTTATTATGCTCATGTGCACGCATTATACTCAATGTTATCAAAACTTGGTTATCATCGTCCCAATGATTAGCAATCATGCAGCCCTTATATTCCAACAGCGCCTTTTTAGTTTTACCCATGAAACGAACATATCATCACAACATTATTCATGGGTTTACCATTTTCCAGCATGGCATCAACACTTGCCTTATGCGCAGCACAACCGCCATAGAACTACGATCCACTGCAAAACTGTTGTGCATGTTTTTTTGGTAGTATTAACATCCATTGTATTTTTTTCACCTGATCCACTACCATAACCGTCCATATCTGGTTGGTGGTTTCAAACAATTTTTTCCCTGGTGATTATTTCAACATTGTTGATTGACTACATTTTTCCTAGGGGTTGAAACCACCAACCGGTAATGATCATTATCAACCATTTAGACGGTTTATAACCATAAATAACGAGTACTAACCATATAAACCACTTATACCCATTATGAATATGACCAAGATCTGCTACGGTTTTCAACCTGTCAACGGTGAAACTGCTGCAGGTCAACGCCCTGTACCCCTGTTTTCGGTGGGTGAATTATATCACTGGTGTTGGTTGTGCCCCATAGCCATAACTACATCCATAACTGCTACACCTATACCCGTTAAGTAATCCACTATAATAATCTTAGAAGTTACTGTAGTAAGCGTTGTTGAGCTATACCTACAACAACTACATAACTGCTGATTTGTTTGCCGCATTCATGATTATGGTTGAGGATTGGTATGGCGAGGCGAGACGATTTTCCGAAAATTATAGAATATAGCTAAACACAATAATCCAAGCATTCTCGAGTTATTCATCATTAAACAGCGACCATGTGGTATATAACCCCCATGAACACTTATTATCTATTGTTTGCTATCATCAACCAACATGCTTCAGCATTGCTCAGCACCATACTCTATTCATATTTGCATCCAAATATTATATAGTAATGATAATATACCATATTAGCCATGTGTTGACCACCATGTAGCTTCACTGTTTTTAACTTTTACTGTACAATCATATTATCATGAACTATTTGTCACCTATCATGACCCAGCACTATTAACCATTACTTTCGCATCATTGACTATCAATCACCAGTTATTTATTTTTGTTTTTCGGTGATTCAACCATCATTAACCACTACTTAACCATGATCCTAGCCATGATCATAGCCAAGATCCTAGCTAAGATCCTAGCCATTCGTTGATCATCCCACCGTTTCAGGTCGCTGCGCACAATTTCTCCATGGACGCCGACGACCGCGAGTCCTTTGACGAGGCGCAATGTTCGTTCGCCCTCGACGGTTGGGATGCCCCGAGGCTGCTGAGGTGGCGCTTAGTGATGGTTGATGGTGAAATGATATGGCTATGGATCAATATTAACCAACCAGTAATGGCTTATAATGACCAACCAAATCATAAGGAAAACAATGGTGAATGACAGGGGAACCAAGGGTACAGGGTTTTGACCCACAGCCAAATGATCATCAACCAGCTTGATAACGGTTTATGATGAATAAGGCTGGTGAATAAGGCAGCTTGACAAGCTTAACCGTTGATGAATAAGGCTGGTGTATTCACTGGTGAATAACAGTGAATAACCGTCAACTGCCGAATTAACGCTTATTGATAGTATCAGCAATGATGAAGCAGAGTATTGCAGGTTAGAAACGGCTAATACGATTGTATAATCATTGTTAACGCCGCTTCATGATGGTTAGGTTGGTTGATGATGGTTGATTTAGTGTTAATCATGTCGGTTCAAAATGGCATTAATGTGCACGGAACAAATTGTTACGGAATTTAGGGATAAAAATGCTTACCAAGACTTGCTTTGAAGAGTAATTGTTGTTAAGCAATCCTTCCGTGTTGTTAAGCATTTTTACCCTATCTCCAACAAAATTTCACAATTGTGTGGGCTAAGGCTAATCGTTCAAGCAGCAGGACCCTCGCTTGCCATGGACGCAGAGTCTAGGAGCCTCTGGAAGTGAGTCGGCTCACCATGATCTGGCATGTCCTACGGAGTGGTAACATGCGGAGTTGGAATGGTTGACCTATGAGCCACTTCACATCCCAGCTGCCATTGCAACATCTCTTGTCCCATGTACTGGATAAGAGTGATTCGTATTGCAGAAGAACCTATCATTGACAGGACGAGTGGATTAAATCCAGGAACTACAATTCAATAGCATATTGCTTGGTAACCCAGTGATCTATTTCTAAATAGAGCTTCAACCATAATCTTTGCGTTGTCAACTGTTAATAATTGGCAAGAAGGCTAATGACAATCGAAGTGATCAGCAAGAAGCTTGCCAACCAGATCGTCATTATTGTGAACCCGAATAGTTCACCTTACCAATAGCAAGAACTATAGTGATCGACTCTCAAAGACCTCTATCTACTGTGAACAACTACAGTTGATGATAATTACGGCACTAGATGTCTTTTTTGCTGCTGCTGCTGCTAGTACTTCACTAATGTTCACTATATCGTGCTCTAGTTATAGTTATAAACATGTATTAATCCACTGAACTAACCATAGAGTTGATTGTGGCGTGCATGTGATTTAGTAGTTGACTGCTATGGTTGGACCTATATGATTATATATATATATATTCTGACCCACCACGATTAACGAAATATGTTGCATGAACCGCACTGTATTGTGTGTCTACATACGTCTCCAACACATAGAATTTGTTACATGCATGCATTCTAAGGTTCATAGGTATTGTTGACCATAACATTATTGACTTTCATTCAGTATAAACTATAATTGTCTATCAACAACCATTCTTGATACTTATTCACCACTCTTGATATCTATATGTTACCACCTATATGAACCACCGTTTGCTATGCACCGGATAAATAGTCGACTATATGTATGAACAGTTTGTTATTGACTTTGTACAAATGAATCATTGTTTCCAGCAGCCATACGTTTATATGAGCCACAATTATATACTATTTGCTTAGCCACTGCAAATGACAACGTTTACTATCAACTGTATGTACTCTTTGATGTTATTTATACAGAATGATGTTTCTATATATGTATATATACACATACTAGACACAGTATATTTCATGATTTAAACACATGTGAGATATAACGTTTAACCATGAATGCTTGACTATCTATGTTTTAAGTATGCTTAGCTCCACTTTGTCAAATCAACTGTCAAGGTAGCTGCTGTTTCATCATTGCTCAACTGTTTACCGCTAATGCTTGTACAGTACAGTTTGACCATCATAGTTCTCATTATCAACTATTGCGTATATTCTGAACTATATATGTATATGTATATATATATATATATGTAGCTGTAGGTCAAGGGCCATGTAATGCAGTCGGTATATCCATGTATATCCATTGTCCTAGTTGGTATTCATCTCCTGATATCAACCATTCACCATTACTAGCCATTAGTGTTGTGTTGGTCAACTCTCTACACTTGATGAAAATTCACCACTGTTGAACCATAATGGTTTTCATTATTTATCACTACTCACTACTTTACATAACCAAACTCCATGCATTTTATGTACTTTCCACTGTTTATACGATTCCCAAACAGCTATATATAGATTATATCTATGCCCGTTATGCTTAAGCATTATTGGGGGTCGCTTCTAGCTATGCCATGCTTCCTCAGCCCCCACCAACCTTGGAGGGACGCCACGGCCAGGCCATCCGAGCGCAAGCGTCCTTCGGAACTTTGTGGGAGACCTGCGTCAGTCTTTTCAGCAGCTCGGCAGGACATGGCGGTGGCAGGTTGATGACCAGGTGGAAGGGTGCTGGCCGCTGCGATTCATTGGTTAAGGTTCAACTGCCACGAGATATGACTTGTGAACCTTAATTAACCACTGAATGGTAGTTGCAAAACACATTGAGTGGGGTAATTGATTTGGCTGGCGGTCAGAATCGCTGGTTGAATCGAATCAGTAATCTGACTGTGGGGTACTGCTAAGGCTTTAAGATCAAGCTGGATTACAAGGGTCAGTGGTTGATAGGCTGGATATGCTAATGGTGAATGGCAACTCGAAGCTGAACAAGAGTGGTTGATTTTGAATCCGATGGTAGGTTTGCTCAGGCCAGCTGGTGGATAATCAGATGGTTAAAGAGAGGATGGTGCTCAAACAAATGGCCTGATGGCAAAGTGGTCACTCATGTTCACTATTCCTGAATCATTGTGAATGATAAATTGCCCGAATGGTTTAATGATTGGTAAGCATGAATAACGGCTAGAATTAACAATTATATTTTACGAGAAGGGACAACACTGACCAACAGTCGATATTATGATCCATCGGAGTCCATCGAGGAATCAAGCAAGATCACACTCAGTGTCGTGATGTTGAGGGCTGGGTATCTTCATCACATGGTGGCACTGTCCAAACCATTCCCCATGAACTTGTTCGAGAAACCAACCATGTACGAAACATGTTGCAGATAGCCATACATTTTTTGCCAGTCTTACGGAGTCAGACTCCCCCATCGATCGTTGCGAACGCGAGGATGAGGATAAGGTTTCGAAGGTTTGGGATACTCAAAGTTATGGATTTGTGATTTTTTTGGTGTCCGTTGATATGTGTTCATCCTGAGACATAAAGTTAATCCCTGTACTGTAGATCTCTAGTTGCGTCTTGATTTCTCAACCGGTTGCCAATCCATATCGGATGTTTCATTGATACATACAATCCAAAATCGTGGATAGTTCGGCGGAGTGCCGCACAACCCTCAGCCAAATCATAAACAGGGTCACACTTTAAGGCTTAAGGGTTATCACATACTTTGAGGGTCATTCCCTGATCCTCAGGATTATGACATATTAACCTTCGAAAGCCAACCGCCAGGGTTCGCATATAGATGAGACCTAACGGGACCTTGGATCACTGGTAGTCCAGAGCTCAAGAGCTCCACCAATGATGGTTGCTATCAACGCTGGTTCTGTCGCATAGGTATGGTTCTGGTCGTTTGACGTGTTTGGGATGGCGCGACTAACCAGCAACCAGATACCAAAACCCATTCCAATTTGGTAAATGAGCATCCAATCATCGATGTTTTTTTTTAAGTTTAGTGGAAGTGCGTATTTTTTGAAGTTCAGTGGCAATAAATCTCATTGGTGATTCATGATCATGGTGTACGCCCTCATACCTACAGAATAGTGCCCAATGGGTGGTTTCTTAAATTGGGGTACCATGGGGTACCCCCTAATCATCTAGTTTCTGAAGCATTTATAGCAATAAACCAACATAGACCAACCATTTTTCAGGGATTTTGTGGAATTTGGGGTTCCCTATGGCTTGAGACACCACCAAGTCACTGATTATGGGTGACTTCGTGGGACAACGAGGTGCTGTGACCGGCGGCAACGACTGGATGTCCTACGGCGAGAATTTGAGGCGCTGCCGGACCCCACGGCGAAGGTAGGTGGTCACGAAGCATGGTTTCTAGGGCTTGTAAGCTACCTGATAGGGCGTAACTGACCATGGTAACCCCAGCTGCACATCCAAGTAGCTATATGGCTGGGTGATTATCCTTATTCTGCAGATGTTTGCCATGTTCGTGGGGTAGTTACTATGATTATAACTCGGGTATCTGGGGAAACGGGCAAGCCATCAAAGATGGTGATAGATCTAGATCAAGCTTGACCTTTGTGTGGATCGGTCAGGATTTCCACCTGACAGACATCCTTTCTTAGTAATGTCAGGCTTTATTATGTCAAACATGCGGACGCACTGGTTGGTTCCAGTGGATTTGGCTCGCGAGCATCAGGTTTCGTTGGAAATCATAAGTCATAAATCACTGGAATCTCTATCCGCCGAACAGCAGGCACATGGGAATACATGACATGAGAAGTATATCTGGGTTGGCTTCAACACAGTGTGCTATGCTGTACTCAGTTTGGGTTATCGGGAACTGCCTTTGTGGGGATGTAAGAAGCAGGGTCTGCAGGGACGAACCTACAGTGGTGGTAACTGCTCAACTGAACCGTTCAGCTCACACACCCCAGCACGTTGAGCCGGAAAGTTGGCTACATCAGATTCACCACTGCTTGTAACTACCATTGTTTCTCAGTTTTCACCACTAGCCATTCTTAAGCATGTCAATCACCATGAGCCCATGTTGGCTTCACTGTGACGACGAACACATAACGAACGAAAAGAAGCGCCACGTGTCCCCAGTTATAATTACGAAGGTGATCTTTGGTAGCCGTACCCTCCAAATCTTAGGGACGGCACTAAGAAATTGAGGGATACAATTAGTAGTTGCCAGTCCTTGTAAGTTGCGAAACTATTTAGGACTAATGGGATACAACCGTAAACGCAACAATGTTTTGTTAGTTGGCATACAATTGCCAATCCTGGTATATTCAATTGTTGTCAAATTATGTCAACTTATTGGCTTACTAAGCTCTTGCATTTGCCTGGCGTTGCACTGCCGGCAAAGCATGATCAGTAAGACCGGGAATAGCAGTTGTTGGGGCTTATTGTTGATGGCAGCTGCTGTAATAGATACTCTAAGCGGGTGTGTGTGTGTGTGTCAAACCCACCGAGTGCACAATCAACTGGTGAATGCTTGCGTTTCGTTTGACGCAGTCCAAGTGTTTGTGTTGCTGCTTGATTCTTGGTATACCCTATCAAAGTGTTTAAATGCAAACAACTGGGAGGGCACCAGATATTTCAAGCTATGGCTGCCACATGGCTGTGGGTCAAAACCCCGTACCCCTGGTTCCCCATCATCTACCATTGTTTTCCCTATTATTGCTGGTTATTATCCCCCATAATTGGTTGGTTAATATTGACCCATTGCCACACGTTGCTGGTGGAGGGTGGAGCCAAAGGTCTTCAATGTCGCTTCCCTGGCACGTGGCTGTTCCCCAACTGAGCTGAGCTGTTGGGATGTTCACCTGGCAGTGGCTTGAGCCACAGCGATGGTTGGTATATCCCATAGTTGTGCTGCTTCCGAAAGAACCTGAAACCTACAAATCTGCAGGTTCATGCAGGTTCTACCAAAAACCAGGGTTTTCCGGAAACCAAAAAAAACCTAGGTTTTCCAAAAGTATGGTTCTTCACAAAATTGGTGAAGTTCAATGTTACCATCTAGGGTCATCAAGGCACATTGATATTGACACATACCCCAACCGCGACCAGCAAACTAAGTCGGTCACCAGTCAGGATATCTAAGGGCATCATGGCTGCCTCAGCGGTGTCTCGTGAGGCACCTGAGAAAAGACGAGGACGACCTCACGGGGGAAATTTACTTCGTGATCTTTGCCTTCTACGTGGCTTGGTGGAAGCACCCTGGGATGGGGTGACCCAGTGGAATGGTGAACTGATGGAGGAGATCGAACTGCTTCCTGTATATATTTCATCATGTTTGCAGGAAAACATGCCCCCTAAACATACCGCGTAAACATACATACCCCAAGACATACTCAGATGAAACATACCCCCAAAATATGTGACATAAACTTACTGCGAAACAAACCCACAAGACAAACACGCAGAACGCGGTCGATAATTCTGAGAAATTCCCATGTGTACAATTATGGATGTAGCTCGGACAAGTCCAGGCCAGCTGTGCACAGCAAGCAGGTACAATTATGGATGTGATATAATTATGTATTTAAAATGTATCAGACAATATTACGACATTCAGGTTTTTAGTTCACCAACTAGGGGTTCCTGAAAATGGGAGGCCCCAAAAAGAGTTGGTATGTTATATTGTAAATGAATATAACAAAACGGGATGATTTGGAGGGTCCCGGTAGAACTTGAGAAACCACCAACTTGTGAAACAGCCCTGCTGCTGTTGTCGTCATCCGGGTCGTTGCATTGCTTGTGCTACAGCACGCCCCGCTGAGGTGGCCTTCTGCACGGTGGGTTTGCTCAACGTGTCTCGGCGAAGGGGCGGTCCCAAGCAACGCACAGATTCCAAAGGTGCTGAGCCCAAAGGTGCGTGGCGAGCGACCTTGAGTGGGTGATGAACCAGGTTTGTTAACACATGTTTGAACAATATCAACAGGTTTGGCATCTTCAGGAATTACTTGCGCTAGGTTCACCAATGAATTCGGATCATGAAGGACCTTGTTCACGCTTGCGTGGCATTCTTCGTAATTTTATTCACTATCTCTACGGAGAAGTCGTGAGTGGACAGTGGGTTCCAACGCTTTTCCAACCGAAGCTTTCCAGTTGGGAAGTGATTGTTGATTCACCATTCTTTGTGGGATCCAAGCTTCAAACGCCATAGAACCCCTTTTGCAATTCCAAGAGATCCTTTCTTTATGGCTTATCAAGTGCCCTGAGAGTCTTTCTTTGTCACATAAAGTGCTTGAGGGAATTCGCATAGCCCTTTTTAGCAGTAAACAACTGCTTAGGCACACACAAGGCCGCTGTGCCTAACCCTCATTTTGGCTCAAGAAACAAGCGCCTTGCGCTGCTGAAGCCACTTCACGTGGTTATCAGCCGTAGCTCTTTGCTGCGCCATTTGCTTTCGTTGCTGTTTGCTCGATTGGTAACTGGCTGCATTGCGTGCGCCTTACCACTGGTGGATCTGGATTTTGGGCTCGCTCCGTGTCTGAAGGGCTTATGCCCAAGGAAAGGGGAGGTGCGAAGACTAGGCGTTCCAAGGAATTAGCAGCTAAGGCTAGCCTAGGAGAGCATCAACCCCAAGTTGCCCCCACCAGTGAAACCGGTGTTGCACGTGTGCAGTGGGTGGAGGCTAGGATAGCACACCAATCCACGGAACCAGCGCATCCAAAGAATCCTCCTTCCAAACGTACGGAGAGGAAGTATAGGCCCAGGAGTCCATCCAATTCACCTCCTAGAGCTGGATCTTCAAGTGACGTTGTGACGACTGTGGAACCAAAGGCTTTACCCTCTGCATCAAGTGGTTTGTCCAAGGATAAGTTGGCGCCTACCGTTGCTGTTGATTCTTCTGCGGTTGTCCCGGTGGTACCAGGTCAGGAACCCCCAAAGAAGAAGCTGAGACTTCCAGGATCCCGACCAAGGGATACTGAAGAGGTAAAGCCCCAGGAAAAGGTTGCAGAGACCAAGTTGAAACCAAAGGCGAAACCCAAGGCCCCTGTGATCAGTCCTGCTGCTGACGAAGCTTCGGTGTCATCTTTGACTGAGATCCCTAAGGAGTTGAAGCCTCGTCCTAAGGTTGTGACCACCAATCCAGTTAACCCCGAGTCTGAGAAGGGTCCAGCCCCAGCTGCGGTCAATCCAACTTTGGGCACGTCTAGAGTTTCCCC